>JARJLF010002330.1:0-41945 GCA_029378395.1 Mycena leptocephala
TAGAGTAAACTTTGGAAATAGAATGAGAAACGAGGGCCCGAGGGGTAGGGTACGAAAGTGGGAGGAAGAGCTGTGTTGATGGTGTGCAAAAGTGGCGTGAAATGAGAAGACGAAGAGAAGGCGTGATACAGCGAGATTGGTGGCTAAACTAGCCCACTGGTAAGTTTTGCACTTGAGGGATGAGGTGCTCTGCTGCAGCCTCTGGGCACGTAGCCATGCACTAGACACTAGATGGTGGTACGAAGGTAAAAGGTCGTTGTGGGTACGTATTTTCGATACAAATAAATGATGTAAGCTAAGGTAGGGTAAATGTATATTAAAGGTAAATAGAGGATGTGAAACAGTTTCTGCATCAGTTTCCGCATCCCGGCCATCCGACTCTACCACACCGTTTTGAAAAGCGAGGATGTCAGATGGTATCTCTGTCCGATTTCCCACAAAGTTTGGGAGCTCAGATTAACGGAATACCGGGGGCTGTGCTCACCGGCGGCAACACGGCACATTGATCGGGAGTTTGAATCCCTTGTCCTAATCGTATTCTCGTATTCTCCTGCGCGACAGGTTTTCTGCTAGGAGTTTACAACTAATTTGAGTTGACTATGGCTATGTACCTCACTCATTACCTTGGATTCCCAATGCACACTGATGTTTTCTCACATCGGGGTTAACATGTGTGGATGTCAAGAGATGGCACAGCTAAAAACTGGCTAATAAATAATTAGACAAGAATCTGCCGTTGTTGCCTGGATGTGGATACATATAGCCACTCATTTTCGAGCTCTAACCCCCACCATCACTCACAGGTATTGACAGGGGCGTTCGATTGCTATGCCTGTAAGACAACATAGGATGGCTCCAAAACAAACCACATTCAATTGGGCACTGACTTACTATTCTAAGTCAATAATTGCCTAAGATTCAGGCCAATTGTCCGCAAGGGAGCACTTTCGGTGGTGTGGACATATGTTTGCCTACGGCGTGCCGTGGATCGGCATCTCCCAAATTGTGATCTCGATCACACCGCCGGTGTACCAGTGTCCCGTTAATCTGAACTCCCAAATGCACTCCAATTTCCCTCCTTGTCCACGACCATGTCTTCGTACGTTAGTTGAACCGCTAGGGCTTCGACCCGTCCCCGTCACTGACGGGTACGGGTCCCGTCGCGACGGGTCGGTACCCGTCCGACATGAGACACATCAGTGAAAAGACATTTTACTTGTCGGCTTGTCATCTTGTTTCACTTGTTGCAAAAAATAAAAGCACAGAAATGATGCCTAGATCCCAACGCACACAGTCTCAAATTTTTTTTTCTTCTGAACTTGTCAGATTTTGGACATAGCGTGTGCTCTTGTCAGCTTGTCAGCTTTTCTCGCTTGTACACGTGGGTACAAGCACCGACAAGCACCGGCAAGTAAACTGTTAAAAGGCCGATGCATGATTGTCTTCTCTTACGGACGGGTAACGGAAGGGTGGGCCCGTCAACGGGTGCACGGGTTGACAGATCCTGCCAGATGACCACCGAAATTTACCATTCCCACACGCTATTGAGTCCCGGAGATTTGCAGCACTGTCTCTAAAAGCGATCTGGAGGATTGTTTTACCCTTACCAGCATTCCCGAGCTGTTTGAGGACACAACTTGATGGTGGTGGTATGCCCAGCACCAGTGTTCCCGCTTAAGGGCTAAGCCTTAATGAGGCTTTAATGTTAAGGGTTACAAAGGGCGCGAAACTGTCCCAAGGGTTAATTAAGGGTAATGATGCCATCAAATGTCCTCTCGACGCCGACGCGCATTGGACGCGCACTTTCCGCATTCGCATTACTGAACTGCCAACCCAGAATGCTCAGTGTGATGGCTTTCATGTCTGTTGCTGTGACTTTTTTGTAGGAAAAATTCCACGCAACCTGAATGTGCACCAATTGTTGAGGGTGTTGTTGACGGCAGAAAACTCTGAGGAGGAACTAGATGACGAAAAAACGGAGGGTTTGGGTGAGATTTACAACGGGGTTCACTATTCTTACGCATTTGAGTCTTCTGTAGCTGGTAAAATGACAGGGAAAAAGTTGTCTTAAGGCCTTAATTAAGGGTTATTAATGTTTAAGGCCTTAGCCAAAATTCCACCCTTAATAAGCCCTTAAGACGGAACACTGACTGATTGCCCGCGGCCACAATTTCCCGAAATGGCATCTGCTCGCGCGATTCCATGCAACACCGGTAAGTTTAGGCTGCATTTTATGAGATACGGTCTAATGCCTAGAGGGTCTGCAGTCACGGCTCTCGGAAGATTTTTCCAGTGGATAGTGGATGGAAGTTCCATCGCGCAAGCTTATGTAAAAGTTAAGCCGATATTCATGAATGTTTGTCCAAGTACGCATGTGAGTGGTACGAGAGGTGTCTAAGAAACATTTTTTAGTTCACCAAAAATTTTTATCTTCCACATCACTGTGTTCCGGCCCCCTGTAGGCACACCAAATTGCTCATTTAACACCCATAAAGGTGAACATTCAGTTAGGAGTTGGGGATAGATCATGCTGCTTGCCACTTGCTGCGATGTCCAGGGCTGGCATCATCCAAACTCGTAATATTTGATCCTCCCTTCGCACGCCGTAGGGAAGATTCAACTTTAGACGATTAAAATCGCTTATTTCAGCCCGTTCGTTAATCACAAGTACAGATGTCAAATTTGGATCCGAATTTCCAGCCAAAGTTCATTCATGTTTATGCTTCGAGCTCCCGGTTTCACATATATTGGGGTTGGTGCGCCGTAGAGCTCGTCGATGTACTAGACTGAGAATTGCAAAACGAAGCCCTGGGATGATCCCTTCACCCCGTCCCGATGATCCGCTCCTCGCGGCCTAGGAAGTCATGATGCAGCGCATCGAACTGGCGGAAGGTTCTCTCCCCACAGAGCTCGCGGATGATGCCCATGATTTCGTCGATTACCTGGCGCGATGCAAATCAAATAAATAGTGGAAAACTAAGATGCAAGGAAGATGCTCACAGCGAGGATACTTCCAAGCGCGATGACCGCTGCAAACAAGGTATGAGGTATGCGATGCGATGCGAACATGAGCAGAAAGAAAACGCACCAGTCGAGTGCGTGGGCAATTGCTCAGCCTGAATGCAAACAGTGAGAGTGGGCGCTGCTTACTTGGAACTTTGGACGCACCATAAGCACGCTGAGAGACAGCTCCTCAAAGCCGATGCTCGCGCCATCGACTTTGCCCGCGATGAGTTCCGCTGCGTGTGAGTCGTCGTCAGAATCCTCCACAGGTGGTGAATAATCGGCTCGTGTTTCTCTGAATGCGAGACAGAGGCTTCGTTGGAGCGGACGCGGCGTAGAAGGCGCAGAAAGGTTTCATGGTACATTAACCGCTCGCGAAGAGGAAGTAGAGATGCCGGTACCGGGCGTCCGGTTTCAAGTGAGTGGGAAAGAATGTCGACAGCTGAAAATACGTCCGAGAGCTGAAACGGGATCAGTTGGGTCCACGACAAATGGAATGAAGCTTACTAGGTTGGGGTTTAAGAAGGGTGTCTAACAGATTTTTAGAGTGTGTTCTCTGAAAAAACTGGCGCGAACGGACTCGATGAACTAAGATACTACACCACGTAGGATCCAACTTGGCCAACGCGCCAGTGAGGAGCGCCAATGAAGTTCCGAATCGTATTCTGTGCCCAACTTTCAGCAATGACATCGCGAGTTCAACGGTAGGAACTCACTCTTGCGCATGCAGCGCGGCATATTTATCCCCAGGCCACAATCCCCTAATAAATCTCGACATCTATCTACAAAAGCACCGCAAAGACGTACTGCACCTGCGGTTCCCACCGCGCCGCCATTAGTGACGGCCCCAAACCACGTAGCCGTTCCTACCCATTTGAGTCAACACCACCACCCCCAAAAAAAGAGAATGCGTGGGCTCGACGTACGAAAACAACGAGCACCCGTTGCGAAACCTTTCGTACACGGCGTTCCTTCGGCGACACCGCATCTCCCGTTGCCTCATCCAGATAATCAATCTCCTCTTTCTCGAGATGCCCGGCGCGCGCGCGCGCCTCCTCCGAAAGGAACACCTCAGCCTCCTGCCCGAATATACAGCCGAGTTCTTGCAGTGTGGCCGCGAGTGTGCGCCGAACGAGCGTGCGCGCGGACGTCGGGCGCGGAAATAACATCATCAATCCCTGCGTGATTTTTAATTGAGCTCTTTGCCAACAGAAGAAGAAAAAATGGGCCTACCGCAGCAGCGAACCCAATGATCACAAGGACCCTGCATTCGTTTAACGCGCCAGTAAGCAGAAGGGGTGCATCAGCCAACTTACGCGCGTCGCCAGCCGACGCTGACACCCACACCCTGACTCCCAATCGTGATGATATGTGTATCGAGCCATGAGAACCCTGCCACGAGGACGGTCGTCACACCAGTCATCAGCCAGAACATCATCTGCGCCGGCGGTGACGCAATGCGCGCGAACAAAACTGGAGCCACAAATACCGTCTGCGCTCGTTGCTTACTTATCAATCCCCAGGGACAGCGCGGGAAGACGCACCATCACAACAACCATTGCATACGGGTTCCCTTCGGCCTTGCCCGGAGCCGCGATGTACCACACCACCATACCATTCAGGAGGCCAAGTCCGGTCCCCACTATTCGGATCGCCGCGCTGAAGACCGCGTCGCCTGCGTAGGTCGCGAGCCCGAGTTGGCCCATAATCAGCGCCCACAGGCCCTGATGGCGGAGCGAATTAGTGAAATGGTCTGATTCGGGAATTATGGGCAGGAAGTCACCTTGTTTGCGTAGTAGAACCACGCCGTGCGCGGGACAACCGAGGGCACCCACAGCGCGAGGGAGAGCAGGGCGTAGCGTAGTGCAAATAGGCCCTTGGGCGTGACGAAGAAGTGCAGGAGAGAGCCAAGAGCGACGGATGCACGGCCGAGCGGGGAGGTGGGTTTGCGTGCGTCGGGGTTCTTTGCTGTAGATAATCAACAGTCAGAGAAGGCGGAAATAAAGGAATGAACACCCACCCTTGGTAGCCTCTGCGTCCTCCGACACCACCGTCTCGGTGTGCGCACCGTCTTGATCCCCATTTACACTGTTGCTCTCATCCTCGTCCTCCTCGTCGAACTGCGTCGGATCCTGCTCTGTCCCCAGCGAGAGTGGCGCCACACCCGCATCCACCACCGGTGTCGACTGCCGACTGAGCAGGCGGCGCCAAAGCTACGGAAGCAATTCCGTACCGAAGGATGGGATAGTTATAACTGGGAAGACGCACCTTCCCTACGCCGCTAGGGAACCACACCCGCGGGTGCGCGCGGCGCGCATCCAGATCCGCCGCGAGACTGAGCACACGGTGCAACCGCGCTGCGAACGCATCGAGGGTGTCGCAGAACACGAAACAGATGAACAACGAGCTGATGGTGTATCAGTGCGCGCCAGGAAGAACCGATCAGCACCACACTCACCGCGCCGCAAACATATCATTTCCATCCCTCGCTCCCCAGATCCCAATCTCTCCATTCAACCTCCCGGTTTGTTTGTCGAAAAACCTTTCGAACGGCGCAATAAGCTTTACCCGACCCTCCGTGCCGCTGCGCCAAGCCTTCAACGCGTCCTGTACATCGTCCTGCGCCTTCTTCAACTCTGCTCGGGCTTTCTCCACCTCCTCGTCACTCCGCTTGCGAAAAAAAGACGCCCACCGACCGACATTGCACGAGGCGAGCCAGACTCTCAACGCGAGCACCCCCGCCTCTGCCGCAGCACGCAACGGGGCCGAAGCCTCTTGTAGGATGGGCAGCAGATCGTCGAGCGTGTGGTTGTGCAGCGCCTCGCGCTCGCTCACGAGGCGTCGGCGTTTCGCGAAGCGCGTACTCGGTGATCCCCCAGTTGTGTCTGTCTTGTCCCTGGCCAGTGCATCTGCGTCTTTCTTATCGTCCGCGTGCACCGTGCTCACTGCTGTTTGGAATGCGAGAAGGCCACTGCAAAAGGCTTTCCGTTAGTAAAGATGGGTGGATGGACAGAGGATGGACGGATGGATGGACGCACGCTGCCCTGAACCCGAGTGCACGTATCTCCGGCGCGAAGCGCTTAAGGTCACTCGGTCCCAGTCTACCGACGCTTACCTCGAGGTCAATGAGCCCGATCTGGGCGCCAAGCGCGGCGAGCGCACCGGATAAGCCTGCGCGCGCGGCGTTGCTCTGTAAAAATATACGCCCTTCACTGGAAACAACGAAAAGAAATTAGCATGACGCACTTTCGCAACGCCTTGCGCCCATGCAGCATGTTCCGACGGCCGCGTCTTCAGCGCTGCAGATTGGGCTGTCAAGATGGATGTGAGGGGTCCGAAGAACGCGCCGTCGAGCGTGGTAAGCCAGACGTGGTTGAGGCTCTCGGGGAATATGACAATGAGGGAGGTGATTGCGATGGCGAGATAGTAGCAGGTGGGGAGGAGAAACAATTTGGCGAGGGTGTAGTTTGGGGTTGGGAGGACTGGAGAGGGTAGGGGCGGATTAAACAGACGGGAACGAAAGACGGGTAAAAGACGCACGCGGGCCTGTGGTGCAGATCACGTCGAGGACTATGGTTCCGTAAATGCTGAAAAAGATGAAGCGCGGGGCGCGCACGCGGATGATGGCCATCACGAATGTCCCGACGAAGAAAAATGCGCCATAGACTGCGGAGGAGCGTGAATCAAGGAAGAAACCGTGAAAGGCGAGGGACTGGATCTGCGCGGAGTGAGATCTGCAGCGAGGAAGCGAGACATGTGGTGACGAACCTCTGCCTGTGCAGGCACCCCTGAGCTGGCTGCAGCTATAGCCGCCTTTTGAGCGGCGACCAAGCGCGACGCAAGCAGTGCCTTGTCCCGCACATGAAGTGCAGAAACCATCGCAGCAACACCCCAGGCCCATCCGAAAACCATACCGAGTAGCAGTGTGCCGCTGGCGATGACGAACAGCGCGAGAGCGAGGGACGGTGGGAGGAGCATCGCTATGATGCCGCCGAAGAACCCGGCCTGGCCCATATTTTGGAGGGTGGCCGTGTCAGCCATAAGAACAACAGCGCCAGCAAACGCGAGGATGCTGCGGACGGTGGTTTTGAGCGTGCGTCGTGTGCGTAAGGCCGGGAGAACCCAGGCGAGGGAGAAGAGACCCGGCGGGCCCGGAGATGGCTGTGGCGTTGTAGGAGCTGTTTTGGGGATGGTATGGGCGGCATCGGTTGCAGGGCGTGCTCTGTGCTCGTCAGAATCGCTGGAGGCGCCCATCGCAGCAGTCATCGAGGAGCAAGGCGGTTGGGCGCAATTTGAAGGCGTCACATGACATTCCGGCGTTCGACGGATTCATCAACGTGACGGTTATATTTGACTTTTGTTGGGAAATTTTTCGAGCCGACCACTTTTGCTCACAACAATACAGATGCCGCCGCGATGTCCATTGGAACAGGCTTATCCTCGCATTTTGTTTGATAAATAATTCCTTGCTTGAGGATCTCCGCAACTCCGCTCGGCATCGCACGGGTTCTGTGGGACTTGAGTCAATATCCGTTCTTAAAGCAGCGCAATAGAATCGCACGCTGTATGATAAGACGGCCAGTCTTGAAATTGAGTCCGTTGAGAGATGTGCTAGTAGTGAAGAAAAACCGACACGACAGCGCTCAAGCTGGCGCGTATAATTAACCTAAGGCGAATAGACGGTGGACATTAGGGGTAAATACTCTCATCTCTCTGAGCCTGACCCTGAACTTACCAGCATAGCCAGCATAAGCGGTTCACTCACGGAGGATGCAGTGCCGCTTGTCAGGCGGGTCTTGGACGATGCCCCCGACAAGAGATTGGATTTTTACAAGACTCTGCTCCCTTTTGGTGCACACGCGTCGACCGTATTTTACGACCGAACTAGGCTCATTTTCTTCCTTCTCAGAGTCGACATACAAGCTAGAGGATCACATCGTTCCGGTTGAAGATGGCGAAATCCGCGTCCGCACGATCTCCCCAACCCCCACTCCGAACGAAGACTCGGAATTCCCTGTCCTGGTTTATCTTTATGGGGGAGGTGCGTTTTCTTGACCTCCAACTCTTGCATGGCGTTAAATAGAAATTTTGCCTCAGGCTGGGTAGCCGGTAGTATCGACTTCGAGCTCAGAATCCTCAGCGTCGAGCTTCGTTTGGCTATTGTGAACGTCGAGTACAGGTATGCCCCTAGGGCTTCACCCTACCCAATGCACTCATTCTTCCATCAGACTCGCTCCTGAGCATCGTTTCCCAACTGTACTCAACGATTGTTATGCCGCACTCAAGTGGTACGTATCTGGGAGGAGGTTGTTCAAAGAAATCATTTAGACGGTCGAAAACTGCGCAAGGATTTGTGCATCGCTCGACAAAGGATTCGTCGTCGGCGGGTCTTCTGCGGGAGCGAATTTGGCTGCGACCGTTGCTCATCGTTCGCTGAAGGATCCTCTCTTTGAGCAATGCAAGCTCACCGGACATATATTTCAAATACCGGCACTTGTCCATCCCGCCGCATATCATCTCGAGTCAGTTCTCTCATTGGAGGTCAGGAATCAAATAATAATATCGCTTACCCGTATATAGTTATACCAGCGAGCTTCTGTCTTACTAACAGAACAAGAACGCCCCCACCCTTGGTAAGGACCTCATGGATTTTTACTACGGTACGCGTCGACCCAGTCAACTCTCTGACTGTTTGCGCCGACTAACTGAATCAGAGTGCCTCAATGGCCCTCTCGCCGATCCGGATGTCTCCCCTTTACTGGCTGACCATACCGGACTCCCTCCCGCATACCTTCAGGTCTGCGGGCTTGACCCGATGCGCGATGAAGGCTTGCTCTATGAGCGCCTCCTGCGCGAACTGGGCGTTCCGACCAAGCTAGATATGCGAGTCAATCCATTTTTCGGTCACGAAACACTGGCTTAATAAGTTTAGATATCCCGGCGTGCCTCATGGATTCAAGAGTATTTTTCCGGGAATTACAGCAGCCAAGAAGTGGGAAGTCGACTTGCGTGGCGGACTCAAATGGCTCTTTAAATTACCGGTTTGATTTTATCGGTATGAATGAACAATGTATATATCTCGTTCTGATCTCTTGTCCAACATTCTCTGCCCAGATGCGCGTCTTTCTCTATGGATTGACCTCAGTGTCTTTATCGTACTCCGGGGCAGTGTAAATGCGCCAATTCCTACCGTATACATAATACCAAGATGCGCATTCTGATCTCCCAGTTCTACATATTCCATTTTCTGCTTATGCTGCACAGTTTTCTGGCTCACATAATCCCTCTCATTGCACCATCCCGCCCCGGATATCCTGCCGAATCCTCACTCGCTATGGACTGAGGCGACGTCTCGCTAGTTCCTGTGGCCTCCGCAGTGGGCGTTGCAACAATTCTTCTCTAAAAAGCCCGAAATCGGCGCGCCCCGGTTTTTCACCTGTTTCTTCGCAGACACCCAAGCCAATAGACCGTTCCTTCCAAGTCCGTGGCGACGCGCATTTGAAGATACAATACAATACGAGGTAACTGAAGTGCATTCGAGGTCAACCTATCACAGGAATGAGCCAGGGGGTAAGGAAATCGAAGTATGCGTACTGAGCGAGAGGTAATAAGTGCGACTGGTCTGTTCAGCAAAAGCCAAGCTCAGTGATGATTAAGAGCGATTAAGCACGCATCTGTAAATTCAGCAAAAGATCAAGCTAGCCATTTTGGCTCACGGACAATGGCGCTCTCCCAGAAATTCACGTAACTATCACGAAGTGAGCATGGTATGTAGGTAAATTGAAATGAAATTTACTTGAGTGATGATGAATTGGAGTTAAGTCTTGCAGTGCGATCTAATGCCCGCTATCTTTAGTAGTGGGTGTTGTGGTGTTTTTAAAAATGTGATCGGACGCAGTTTTGTGTAGTATGACGTCAGTCCCTAAATTGACGTCATGTTTGTTGTGCGTTGTTGTCTCTCCTATTTGCCACCCTTTTCCCCCACCGTTTCGTCTCAATATTTTTTCGTTCGTCCTCTCCAACGACTGCAAGATGACTCCTTTTTTCCTTTTTGTTTTCTTCTACATTGCGCATGTGCTTTTTCAGAACGCTCGACTAGTGTTTGCTCCAAGAACGGTTATGATCGGTCGCTCCGTTCTTCCCCTTTTTTTGTGCCTCAATTAAAAAAACTCCTGTGGTTTGCCATTGTATAAACCTGTCAAGACGCTTGCTGAGGCTTGTGCCTTTCGTTGCTCATACGATGCGTACCCGTAATTTCCCCCGTAAGGTTTTCTCTTCTCTTGTGACAGTTGACTCATCCGTGTCGTTTTATATTTTTCGCCAGTCTTCGACCCCGTCCTCAAGCTTGGTGTTTATGACGAGGTTGCGCTGGTCATGCTAGACGGTCGTCCATATGGGCCGCACTGGGAGCAGCTTCTGCGTCGTCTAGACATTCAAACATTGTTTAAGCTCTCCTTACGGTCCCGGGAAATGTTTCGTGTCGTCATGGCGTATGTGCAGGAGCATAATCCAGACTCCTGTCATAAAGACGAGTGTGGGTTCAATTCTCCGTGTTTCTTCGCCGCCCATTTCAATGTTTCTGACGTTTGTATGTAGTGCGCTTTGGTGGAACTCGTGATCGACTCTCAAAGGTTCCTGTTGAGCTTTTCCCCGCTATCTTTGCGTGCATTACGATGGCCGACAGAATCAGTCTTTCCCGCACGTCTCGCAAGTTCCGCACGCTGTTCGCGCGAGAGTTGCAGGCCGTAGTTACCCGCACCCTCAGGAAGTTTCAAATGGTCTATTATGAAATACGGTTCATGCAGACGGCTACCATGACCGTTCTCTCCGGTCCCCTCGTGTCGCATCTACTGGAATATCGCTCCCCTGTCACTCACCACGAGTTTTATACTCCGGCGTCGGCTTACCCCTCGGTTCTGCGTTTTTTCGAATTGGCCACCGTTTTCGTTGGCACCGCTGGCAGATGTAATCGTGGTATGGACGGCACTAGCGCTGCCACTACCTTTTTTCATCCGCTTATGGCTCAGTACTTCCGGGTTTCTCAGTCCCGTACAGACAGCGCGTTGAGCTGTGTGCTCTACGCCCCCCTTTCCCATCTCTTTGGCGCTGTCACTCATTACGGGTTGTGGCTCGGCTACCCCGATACTGGTGCCTCCGGCTTAACGTTTCCCAACAGAGAGTGTTCCGACCTTTCCACTTCCCACACCAGGCAGTTTTTCACTGGCTGTGTCCACGACTGTATCGACTCGTACCGAGTTCGGTTCTCGTTGAATAGATCCCACGTTTGTGGAGTTTTCTTTGAGTGTCCGATGACGCCCCGGACCACTGTTGATGCCGGGTGCGCTAATCTTTTCTTTCCGGCTACACCCCTGGGATCGCGTTCGGAACGCACGCATACTTACCCCACTGGTACCGCCATATCCTGGTCTTTAGATGGGAGACAGTGTTCCCCCGCTGCAGTGGCGTTGCTCGTTGGATGGACCGTGAGTCCACGCCGCGATAAATGTGCGTCTTTGTTTAACATTTTTTGTCTTTTCTATTTACTCATTATACTAGATCTGGCTTGGAAGGCTGAAGTTCAAGAGGTTATTCGGGCTGTGTCCTGGAAGTCTATCGGCGATAAATTTCGTAGTATAAAAGTGGAATTATGATGTGACCGCTTTTGTCAACTCCTTGCGCGCATTCACGCGTTTCAGCCCATTCTACGTAAGCTTAGATCGGTTGGTGTCCTGTATATCGGCTGTTCCTTCAACACCCCTCTTTGTCGCCTGTCCAATCAGTAACAAACTCCTGTTTTGGCTCCTATACGACTGATTTACTTAAGCCGTTTGTCACATTTAATGGTATCGTTCCCTCTCCCCCGCTTTTCGTTCATGGCTATCTATCTTGAGGGAAATATTGCCGCTTCCATTGGTTTCTCCTTGGAAGCTCGTACCCTTGTCTCCCTGTCTTTTGCTCGTAATCTTCGACTGCCTCCAACCAACCGCCTCCTCTTGACAACCTCTCTCCCTGTGTATGGCACTTTTTCCACCTTGCTGCAAGTGGAATTCAGCGCGGACCTCACGAACGACGTGTGCCTCGGTCTCGACTGGTCTTCCTTTCTCCGCGAGTCGCTGATCCTTTCTGGCTACCGTCCCGGTAATGCTTTCGACGCCCGCCACCTTTCTTCTTTCTGGAGGCGCCTCATTTTCCGGTGGGTCATATATAGTCGTTGTGTTTACTACTTATCATAAATCTAGGCCTACCCCCTTTATCGCATGGCCGTTCCCTCAACGTTCATCCCGATGACACTCCGGGTGGTCAGTCTTCTTCATTTATAGTATGGGCTATTTTCTGATTATGGATGCAGGCTCAGGCACACGTTCAGTACCTGTTTATAATGATGTTGAACCCCATAATGATATTACCCGTGCCACTTATTCGTCTCGGTCGTTTACCGCTGTTGCAACACCGTCATCTCGATCCGCCACCTCTGACTGTGACAAACGCCGACCAGATCTCTCGTCCTTGCTACTTTCGTCGCATTCTGATCTCAACGTGTTTATGCTTCCCTCCGCTGCCCTTAAAGCAGAGCTGGAAAAGCATCATATATCTGGTGCGAATGATTTGTCGGATGACCAAGCGCGATACGCTATATTGTCACATTTGCTCTGCGGTGCCTGCATCGGAACGTGCGATAATGCCAACGCTTCTCTTCATGCTTGTAGTTGTGCGTCTTTTTGTTCTGCATACGACACTCCTCAGTCTATGGCATTTGATGCACTGAGCATTCTGTTGTCTGCTTCGGCTGACAGACTACCCTCAGCGCATATCGGCTTGATTTCCAGCAGCATGGGTCTACCGTCTGCATCTTCTGAGTCGCGCGATTTGTTTCTGACATATATTTCAACACGTAGGCGTGCCGTTGTTGATCAGCATTCGGCCGCCAATCCAGCTCTTGCCGTGCTTGATAATGTTGACAAGCTTCCCAAGGGCAGTCTGATATCTTTAGCCCAGTCTCATGGATTGAGCGTCCACAAAAAGGATTCTTTCGTTCTTCTTAATCTTGCCCAGCTGCGACGCGTCGTGTGGGAACATCTTGGTGCAGGGGAGTGTACTCGCAAGGAATCTTATGCGTCTTACTTGGGCTGTTCCTCTGTCGCTTCACAGCTGTGTGATCCGTCCGAATCACTTGAAGGCCAGGATGACCCGTCTGTCCGCATGCAAGTCGCGATTCTTAAAAATCTGGTGCCCATTCTCAAAATCGGTCCCCTCAGACGGTTACTCGACTTGCACGATGTTGCTTACGGCGAGACTGACAAAATCAAACGTCTAAGGCGGAGACTCAAGAAGTTTTTGTATCAGCTCGTTACTGGCAAGCCTTCGGCAGAACATCCCGAAGGTACTCGGCGAGGAGATAGATCTCGTGTTGAGGCGCGACTTTCCATGCAATGGCCTCAGCTCGTTCCAGACCACTTGAAGAAACGTCTTACTTGCAAATTTTAATCTAGAGATTTCTCCTCGTACGATATCGAACTTTGTGTGTGGAAGTTGCGCGGAAAGGTTGCCCGAGACAGAGTCGACCACCCTCCTCTTCAGCGACTTCGATCTCGATTTATTGAGTCGCCCCAGATACTCCCCTGCTACAGACCAACCATCACATCGCCCGGCGGCTAATAATTCGGACGACGATGACTCGCAGTCAGATGCTTCTTATGGTCCTATGGATGTTGACGACGAGTTCAGGCCCCGGCCATGGTTAAACGGGCGTTGTCCTGAACCCCCTATGCCGAGAGACGGCCTTCCATACAGCAGTCTGCTTGTTGAGCCTGATTGCATTGTCAAAGACCTTGAAGCCAACGAGCCCGCAATTGTAGTCTGTCGCAAATGCCGAACTGATCTTGTTAACGACCGCATACCTGCACTGGCTCTCTCAATCGCAACTATCTGGGTCCTGTTCCGCCTGAGCTGAAGAATCTCACAGTTGTTGAGGAAGCTATGATTGCACTTTGTCGGGCTAAATGTTGGATTATTCAGCTTCGTGATGAAGACGGCGAAGCAGATTCTAATATTCCTATATCCCAACGTGGTGTGAGTGGCCATATTATAATATACCCTCAGCGTCCGTCTGCTGTTGCCAGATCCCTACCTCCCTCTATAACGGACATAATAACTCCGGTATGCGTGATATTCGTTGGCTCCAAACCTCCTACTGAGGAGTGGTTGAAAAAGAAGGCGACCCCTCTCATAGTGCGCAAGGAGCGTGTCATGAATGCTTTGGCCTGGCTTAAGGTCCACAACCACTTGTATCGAGACGTTCTGATTGACCACACTGTCCTTGCTTCTCAGCCAGATGAGACTATCCCTGCCTTCCATATTCAGCACATTGTTCCAAACGCCGGGATAGATTCTACCACTTCGAGCTATGTTCCTGGATCGTCGCAGCCCGAGCAACCGTTGACAGCACCGCTCCCAGATTTACAAGAACTTCTTCGTCCCCAACCGCCTTCGCCGATCCAGTTCCAGAGTGTGGTCGTTGCTGACGTTGACGGTAATGCCCCTTCCAACGAGCTTCGGTCCGCTGCTCTGAAACATATGCGCAAACCTGGGAATAATTACATTGAGATTCCACACGACGACAAACCGGTCAACGAGTTTGACAATCCGCACCTTTTTCCTATGATCTATCCAACGTTATTTCCTTATGGATTGGGCGGATTAGAAGATGACGCTCGTCTACTATCCTTGGTTTTAAGCGCCACGTCAAACATTTGTGCAATCTCGCCGATCGCAGGTTCCAAGAACACTACTCGTTTTTGTTTACGTCGTTTAACATGATTCAAAGGAGAGCTCTTCTTCTCCACACCAAGCTCAAGGCGGATCGGGCAAGCTTTGATTATGTCGCGGCTCGGTTCGGGACAGTTTCTCCACTCGCTGTTCATAAAGTTGCGGAACGTGTTGCAGCTGGTGATCGTATAACGGCTGATACACCTGAAGAACGTCGGGTCCTGCGCATGATGAAGGAGGCCAATCTGATCACCAGTCACATACCAGGTTCGGCTCAGTCAAGGCTTGTAATGCGCAATGAGATTCGTGCTCTTATGATAGAAAAGGGGATGCCTAGCTTCTACATCACGATAAACCCCGCCGATGTTTATAACCCGCTAGTCAAGTTCCTTGCAGGCTCTGAAATTAACCTGGACGCGCTCACGCCGAAGGATATTCCTAATTATATTGATCAAGCTGTAGGCATAGCGAAGAACCCCTTTGTCGCCGCCCAGTTTTTTAATATATACATGAAGGCATTCATAAAGACCATCCTGGCGTTCGATCCTGCACAGGAAGACGAGGAAGGTGGCATCCTGGGAATGGTCAAGGCGTATTATGGCACGGTAGAAGCCCAGGGCAGGGGGAGTCTTCATTGTCACATGATGGTGTGGCTTGCGGGTAGTTTGAATCCTGACGAAATCAAAGCCAAGGCATTGGAGAATGGGGGCAATGTAGAATTTCAGACGCGTCTTATTTCTTTCCTGGAAGATACTATTTCGACGTCTGTTCCACCTGACCCCCGGCCGGAACTGGAAACCCCGTTGTCCAAGTTTCACCCGTGTGCGACTAGAGGGCCAGGAATCGTTGACGATGAGGATGCTGCCGATGCTCTAGGGAAAGACCTTCATAAGTTAGCAGAGCGGTGCCAACGCCATCGCCATACTACTACTTGTTATAAATACTGGAAAGGTTACCCCGATCCGAAAGAGTGTCGTTTCGACTTAGACGCTTCCAATACGGAACTTGTTAGCGTGTTTGACCCAGATACCGGAGAATTTGTCCTGCGGTGCTTGGACGGGCTTGTGAACAATTTCAACCAGACTATGCTCCAGGCGATCCGGTGTAATATGGATATTAAGTTCATCGGATCTGGGATGACTGCAAAGGCTGTTTTGTATTACATTACCGATTATATCACCAAGTCTCAACTTCAGGCTCATGTCGCTTATGCCGCCTTGGAACTCGCTGTCAATAAGCTCGGTGAATTCGACCCCGCAGAGGACGATCTTACTTCTCGAGCTAAACGCCTTCTGCAACGGTGTGCCCATTCTCTTATTTCGAAACAGGAGTTGTCGGGTCAACAGGTCGCTTCTTATCTGATGGATTATGAGGACCACTTCACGAGTCACCAGTTCACTAACCTGTTTTGGACGAGCCTGGAATCGCACATTAACAAGGAGGAGCCTAGCCCTGAGTGCTATCCCAAACAGACGCCAGCGGTCGCTGGTTTGCAAGTACCCGACGATGCTCCTCACGATGCTGCTGGTTCGGACGAACTTGATACCGATATGCGTGATCTAGAGGAGACCCAGTCTGATGCTGGCGATGGCGAGGAGGGTGATGCGCAGCCTGATCTCATCACTTTGACTTTGGACGCTGAAGGAAGAATGCGGCCCCACCGCTAACCAGGCGTGTGATTATCAGTCAAGAGGCGATGCTCTAGTAAACGTCAATGTTTGGGATTTCGTATCGCAGTGCGTGAAGGAGAGGCTACCCAGGGGAAAGAAGGAGCCGGTACCTCTGCAGTCAGAACCCGGCGACGAGAATGTAACGGACGATGACCCTCCGTGGACCGCTGATGATATCCTAGACTTTGAAGGGCGATCTATCCCACGAGTCCCGTTTCTGTCGAGCCACTTGGAAGACGATACTCATCAGATCAGGGTTGTCAGGTTTGCGCGACGGAAAGTCCCTGTTCCGATAGGACCCGCGTTGCCTCGGCGAGACCAGGCAGCGTCGATAGAAAAGCATGCCAGATTGATGTTGATATTGTTTAAGCCTTGCGGCACGCCTCGGATTTGCGCCATTCTGGTCAGTCTTGGTCTCAAGCGTATCAACAATTCTTGCGTACGTGTCCGAGCGCGGTCACCCGGTGCATTGATAACATGCAAGTTCTTCACGAGTGCAAGGACAGCCGAGACGCGCAATTTTCTAAACGCAGAAACCGAAGACGAGTAGGGGTGACGCTCGACATGCAGCAAAGGTCGAGTGCTTCCGAGGAGTTCGGAGAAGAGACAGACGAAGGTCTTCTGGATCATCTATCATCCATGGAATCTTGTCGTTCCCGACGTTCAGAGCGTAGCAATGCAGACATCTTGGCTGCCTTGGACTGTGCCGAGGAGTGTGGTATGTTTGGAGAACACACGGCTTCTACCATTAACCGCGGTGTCGCTTTTGGTCACGAAGCAGTAACGGACCGGCATCCGGAAAAGGAAACGTTATGGCACAAGACTTACGATGCTCGCAGGGAGATGTCCAGGCAGTCCGCGCGCGATGTCGGTTTAGAGCCTGTTGCATCTTCCTCGGCCACACAGACAGACAATGTTGGTGGTATTAGAGATGGAACCTCGTTTAGACGCGATGTTGCGCAGCGTACCGAAACCGCAATCAGAGAGGTCGACGCCATGTTTGACAGGGATCAGACTTCGGATACAATCTCCAATCGTACCCCTCTAAGTGTCGAGTCCGTTATTGATGAACTGGGTCTCAACGTAGAGCAAGCTCGCGCGTTTTCTATCGTCGCTAACCATAGCCAATCTGGAACGAAAAAACCCATTGCGCATGTATCTTGGCGGCGCGGGCGGAACCGGGAAGTCTAAAGTAATAAACGCTTTACAGGATTTCCTTGCCAGTCGAGGACAAGGGCGTCGATTCAGATTAGCTTCTTACACTGGAGTGGCTGCTCGAAACATATCCGGGATGACGTTGCATGCCGCATTGATGCTTGGCGGACAGTATCGTTCTTCCAAGTCCGCTAAGTCTAAACGAGAGCTCGTGAAAATGTGGGAAGGCGTCGATTATTTGTTCATTGACGAAATTTCTATGGTTGGATGTGCTCTGCTTAACGACATCAGCCACGCGTTGAGTATCGCGAAAGGCAACGACCTTGCATTTGGAGGTATTAATGTTGTATTCGCTGGCGATTTCGCGCAGTTACCTCCCGTAGGTCAGACTCGATTGTACAGCCATCTTGATAAGAAATCGATCGCGAAGGCGGCAACAAAAGCTGGGCAGAAGGTCGTTTTTGGGAAGCTTCTCTGGCTTAGTGTTGATACTGTGGTAATGCTCACAGAAAACATGCGCCAGACCGGTCCAGAGAATCAGGCGTTCGTGGACTTGCTACGAAGACTACGCGAGGGCAGATGCACTGATGCTGATTACGATCTTCTGAACACCCGCTTGGCGGCGAACCTCGCCATCGACTGGGAGTCCGAACTTTGGTCGTCCGCTCCTGTTATTGTGGCTGAGAATGCAATGAAGGACGCGCTTAATGTCAAAATGGCTTACGATTTTGCTTCGAGGACCGGCCAGCCGCTTCATTGGTACTACGCCATGGATACCCACTCGAAGCGCACAGCAGTTGTCGATCCGGATGTCCGTGACCGGTTGTTAAAGTTGGATTCTGGAAAGACCAACTCCCGTCTTGGACGTATACCACTGGTGATTGGGATGCCCGTCATGATAACACAGAACTTTGACGTGACAGGTGGAGTTGTCAACGGCTGTGTAGGAAAGCTGGTCAGTGTACGGTATCAAGTCGGAGAGGATGGTCATCGATACGCACTTTCATGCGTTGTGGAAGCGCCGGATACCACGCTGGGCATTATGGAAGACCTCCCTGATTACCATGTCGTTAGTCTACGTGACACTACGGACATTATATTCAAGCATCCTCACTCTGGCGTCAGCATGCTCGTAAAGCGCACCCAGCTCCCTATAATTCCAGGTTTCGCTATGACCGCCATAAAGCGCAAGGCAAGACCCTTTCAGCATGCGTAGTTAATTTCACTGGCTGCCATGGTACAGAGTCCCCGTACGTTATGGTGTCTCGCGCGACTTCGCTAGAAGGATTGGTTATTCTTACCCCATTTCCCAAAGAGAAGATTTGCTGCCGACAGTCTGAGGATGTCCGTACCGAGTTCCGGCGGTTGCGGTACCTCGCTTTACAGACTGTTGTCCAGCATGGCACTGAAGAAGAGGTGACCGTCGCGCATTCTGAATTGAAGGCCGAGTACGGGAGCACACGGCGGGCGGAAGCAACCACTGAAACGCGATCAGTGACGCTGCTGTGCGCGTTACTCAGTTACAGCGTGAGAACGCCGCAATTGTCGCGCCTGTCAATCAGCAGTTACGGCGTGTGGCTGTGGATACACCCATCGCGGGGACCTCTACCTCTGGCTCAGGCTCTTCTCTTGAGCCATCCCGACTTGCCAAGCGCAAACTGGACGATGTCACTCTTGTTTCCACCGCCTCCACGAAGCGCCGCCGGCGCGATCCCCCTCCGTCCCTGAATGGCTAGGGTTGTCTCCTAGCTGCCTACCCAAGAACCACAGGAGTCGATTGCTTTTGGCCGTTTTTGTCTCGCACTCCATGTCTTCAGGTCAACACGAAAGCTTTCACCGCCGTCTTCTCTCCCGACTTCGCGTCTTGTCCCTACCCCTTCTATCTGAATCTTCGCTGGGTCGTGACTTCGTGGTGCCAACTGAATCTAGCAATAACGATGTCACGTATGAGGGGCGCGGTGGTCAGCCTTTTGCCGCCGTCGTTGTTGGGCTAGTCACCTCTGTGCGCCGAGAGGTACGTCCGTCGAGTCCCTTACTTGATTCAAAACGAGGTTGACTCCGTTATTTAGAACGGAGGCTGGACCTTTTTGGAGGTCGGAATCCCCGATTACGCGGACGCTGCGATGCGTGACTTTTTTCGGACCCAGATCGCGTGCTTGAAGGCTGTTCTAAGGATAGAGATGAGGGACATTTTGGTATGTCCTACGACATGGCTTTCGTTTCCTTGCTCACTTTAGTTCACCTAGTCTAAGCCCTATCACATAGTAGAAGACACCATTCCGTGGTTGAATGAGCAAGGGACCGGTGTGCACACTGACGGCAAGATCACCATCCGTATCGACTTACCACCCTCTTGTCTTGTGAGTACGGTTTTCTGAGGTCCCCCTTTGGCGGGCCATATTGAGATGTTTTCTTTTCAACAGGTTCGCCGCGCCACCCTTTTTTCGCGCTTTCCCGTGCCCGCTCTGGATCAGATTGTTCTACTGCATCTTCGTCGACTATGTCCTCTACCGACGATTTGACCGCTGACGCTGCGAACTCCGTTATTGTCGCGTCAGGTGACCTGGTCGCTGCAGTTTGTCGTCTTTCTCGCAGGGACTTTCCGAGACCAAACATACTGAATTGCTCTTCTTCTGTTCGCGTGAGTGTTTCTGTATACATAACTCCAAGTACTGAAAGGAATGCAGGTGTATAGCATCCGCGCCGAGTCTCTGGACATTGTTGTCTGATCGGCCCTTTCATATTTATCATGTATATATATACCCCTAACGAATCTAGTTTCTTTTTGACCCTTTCACTCATGTCTGCACCCACGTCGCCCTCTGGACCTCGTAGTCAACCCGATCTATCTTCCGGCTCTGTGTCGAACAGCAATCCTTCCCCTGGAGTTGCTACCTCTTCTGGTAGTCAACGTGGTGTAGAGGCGGCACCGGTGCCGTCTGCGGCGGCCCACGGAACTATCCTTATCGTTGAGTCACCCTTGGATCGAGTCACTTTCGGCGGTTCTGGATTTGCTTTTCCTCGGTCAATTAAATCGGACCGACTCCAAGACCTTTTCCATGCTCAGCTTACCATCGTCGAGGCCGTGCAGGCCATGGAACGAGAGGTATGAACCTTCGCTTGTATGCGTTGCAGTTCACTCAGCCATTTTATTTTATTTTGTTTTAGACAACGAGCAGCCGTTAGCGTTCCGGTTAACATAGTTTATAAGCTCGTCCAGTGAGCGTAAATCGTTGCTCGTCGCCGTAGTGCGATTTCCTTTTCCCCCTACTGACTCTCTGCCAGGCGACGTCAATTTATTATCGTTCTCGTGGATAATTACTGTGCTATGGCTTGTCTTGGCGTGTAATACGGTTCGATACAAATTTCATCGTCGCTGGCAACTCGTTTGGCTTTGCTATTTTCTTCTGACCTGATCGGAACGCGAATGGAAATTGTATTGGATGTCCTGGCCTGCGCTGTGGCTTGTCTTTGTGTGTACCAGGGTCCGATAACTCTCGTTGATGGCAACCCTTTTGGCTCTACGATTTTCTCCTGACTTCGCTGTAGTCTCTCCTGATCGGAACGCGAATGGGAATTATATTGAACGCTCTGGCCTTTTTTTTTCTAACCCTAACTCCCTATTACGCTCTGACATATAGGATTTCTTCCGAAGCGTTCGATCCCAGTGCCTGCTCTCCGTCCAGCCTGATCACTAATAAACATCGGGCTGGTAAATTTGTTCTCCCTACCCCTCGGCGGCTTTAATCCTTCTCAAAATGTTTCGACGTTTGATTTAGAAATGGCAATGGCTTCGTGCGCGGCGACGCCCTATCTGTTGATCCAATTACACGTCCAATGACCCGCCCCGATCCCCCTCTATGAAACTACGTTCCGCCTCATTTATCCCTTTCATACGTCGCAATGCCTCCAGTTTGAATGCTTTTGCTCTCCTGTTCTGCCGTGTCGGCTGTTTCATGTCTGTTCATCTTTGACCAATCGTCCGGCAGATCTGTGTTCCTACCCCTCTACCGCACGTTTAAAGGTTCACCTTTCGTATCCTATCTTGACTTGTAAAATGGCCTCCACCAACCCTGTTTCTTACAATCCTGACGGCACGCCCATTATTACTGGTCCCAACCAGGTACTCGGCTGCACTCCCCCCCGTCCTGTGCGTCGTCCGAGGGGCGATAATCCCTTATACTCGCAGCGGAGCGAATCTGGCGCTTATGACTCGATCGCCGACCAAATCGAGGCCATGGGTCAGGAGGCTCTCGCGAACCTCGACTACCCAGACACCATCACCCGTCATATTGAAGACTGGTCGAAGAACCACAAGTATCTCGGGCAGGATGGCAACGAACTTCGGGTTTCAGTCGTTGGCGAAATTCTCGGTCCCGCTCAAGGAACCATTATTCGCGCCAACGGCAATTTCTATGCGCGTCCGGGTGATAAAGTCAGTCCATCCGTGCACTTCGGCCATTTCCCATTATTAATCTGGCGTAGTTTCAGCCCATCGACGACAAGACCAAGGTCAAGGACACCATTGCTCTCGGTATTCCCACCTGTGCCACTGTCAAAATGTACAATACGGTCTTGAATCAGATCATTTGCGCGACGCAGATTACTGCTGCTAACGCCGATGAGGACAAGCGCAAAGGATTGGTGAGGGTTGTTCTTTCCTTACTGCCTGTTACTGACGAGCCGTCTTTCAGGATCCTATTGTGAAGAGCTGGACTAAATCCTCGGTCGATGGTGTAAGCAGCATGATATCATGACTATTCACATGCAGCCGAAATACGCTGTGCGTTGTCTTTTATCTCTGTGCCTTACGGGTCTTTTTTATTCACTGGTTGCTTTGGTAGACCCCGTCCGCCGCTGGTGCGCCCCGCGTCCGTCGCACCGCCAAACGTAAGCTCGACGACCGCGATGACATTGAAGATGCTCCAATCCAGAAGGAAGAAGCGGAAGTGGCGATTCCTGGCCGTGAGTTGCCAACCTACTCCATTTAATGGCGTTATTCACTCTGTCCTCCATTTAGCCGACGAAATTCAGCTCGGGGCATTCTACGAGCCTTCCCTTCTTCCCGATTTTGGTGGAGATTATTTCAATCTCGTTAAAAAACAAGCTTGTGCAGCATGACATACGCGACGTCCACTCGAATCTCGTCCCGCCCTGGAAGATTTACGAGGCACTTCGGCCTGGCACGCTCGTTCTCGTCTTGGTCACTCTCCACTGCTTTGTTATGAAGGATGACTCTAGTAAAGAGCCTAGGGAGCGCAAGGTACGTTATCTTAATGTTTGCGCGCAATTCTTTTCTATTTACATTGAGATTAATCATAGGTTTATCAAATGAACGCGGAAAGCATCCGCATTCTAGCGGAATCTGACGAAGACGTCGAGCCTCGCACTCGGCCGATTGCGCCGACTGCTGGCGACCGTGTCACCGCCAGTCTTCCTGCTCGAGCGACCGCCTCGTTTTCGAACTTCATCATCCCCGGTGCGAGTGGAACTGGGTCCTCGTCTGCGGGCGACGTTAATACTGGCTTTGGACAGTCGCCGAGACTGTCTCCGCCTGGAGGCAGTTCATCCGGTTCTTCTACCGTTGACGGAGACGAAATGGTGGGCGTCGAAGATACGGCCGGAAAGGCCAGAAAGGCCGGTAAACGTTCTAAGCGCGACTAATCCGCAGACTGTTCGGTTTACACGCCGCAGCGTATACCCTTGATCGTGCAGGTTTCGTTCTGATTCGCCAGTCTCCCACCCGCGAAGTACATATATGTCTTGCGTTTATACTCTTTTGCCTTTACATATACTTATATCAAACTATCGCCCGCGTAGTCCATACCTTTGTACATTTTATTCTCCCAGCAATCACGATTTTTTTGCGATCAGTAGTCGGCTATATTTGCCTCCGCTTTACTGTGTCAATGCTGTGCTGTGCCGATCTTACCGGCGATCAAGCAGTCTCACTCTTCCATTCCTCTCCTTCGTCTTGCGGATCAGTGGTAGGACCTGAATATGGAGTGGAATATACCCTTGCTCCTCTCTCTTCGTCTCCGCCTTCATCACTGAGATTATATTTGCTGTGTATACCCCTAGAGAAACTGGTATTTAATGAGATCCGTTTTCTCGCCGCGTATTGGTTATAGACTGTATTTCGGCGCATGGATTCTAATGGTGCGTCGTGAATTCAACGTCTGAATGTCACTCATATATTCCAGGAATAATCGACGGTGCTTGGGATCCTACGTGGGACGCGGCAGAAGATATCGTCAATCCTTCCCTCTGTTCGTCATTCTGTATTACTCGCATCCACCCACACATACACGCTTTCTCTCTCTCTCTCCTCCTCCCTTTCGCTAACGGTCTTTCTCAATCCCAGCGCTTAATTTTCCCGATACTTCTATGAATCGACCACTCGAGGATCGCATCATGCGTCTATACGGTACCCCTTATGATGCCAAAGGTTCATGGCCTGCAGTTCTTAACGGGCTCGACGCTACTACTCTGCTCAAACTCGCTTCACGCGCGCGTACGCTCAGTCGGGTGGTCATGGATCACGTTAGACTATCATTTGGGCCAGGGGCAAACGGTGCGTGGATATCATGTTACTGCACACTGCTGACTACTTGTCTTTCAGCTATACCTGTTACCATTCCAGCTGTTCAATTTCCGCCTATTGTGCAGCTCGATTCTCTTCCGATTGAGCTCTGCTTAGAAGTCGCTTCGCACTTGAAGTTAATTGACCGCATCAGCCTTGGCAAGACGTCTAGGTTCTGGCGTAATATATCATCGCGCGCGTTGCAGTCCGCCGTGCGCGATATCCTCTCCACCTTCGACTTGTGCCACATGGACGTTCAGTTCATGCAGTGCGTGACGCTATGCATTCTAGCTGGTCCTGCTGTCGAATATCTGATGAACGGGGTACCTTCTGAGCTCCGGCTTCACTCTGTCACGCGTCTGCATTTCTATTCCCCTGCCGACTCTTACGACTTCTCTAAAGAGTTCTTCCTGTCCTCTACCTCGCTTCGGTGGCGCGTATGGGATACGGAGTACGAAGACGGGCCCATCAACGGTACGAACAGGACGTGTATCCTCGAGTCGGCCAGCGGGAAGGTCGTCAAGCTCTTCCAGAGCACCACGGACAATCCGATGGGTCCCTTAGCGTGCTTTCCGTATACGCCTCTCGTAGGCTGCGCTACGCATGCGGGGCTTTGGCATGGTCATCCGCGCGCGACCTTGGACATGCTCGCAATGCGAATCAGCCCTACATCGACGTATCAGATCCAGCATCTCGTCGCCATTCAATGAACCTTGTTACATGGTTTACTAATCTAGGATACGTTCTGCAGGCCCACTGCGACTCTCTTCATCGATGCGGGATTGATTCCCTGTGTCCGAATACCATACGATCGTCCTCCGATTCGGGATGCGCGTTTATGCCTTTTGCGACGACGCCGTTCAACGGGAGATTTGGGAACCTCGAACATTTGTTCTCTTGGTTCTTTGCTCGTCGCCCCTGCGTCGCTCCTCTCATTCAGCCCGACCCTAAATGTAAGTTTGTTTTAAGGGGTTTGTTCGATCTGTTGACGTCCTCCTAGACCACGCATGGATGCTGAGATGGCACGGCCTTGTGCATGGCGCGCGATCCCTCCTGAATACTGTCAGTGTTTGATGGTTTGGAGGGGACAATACATTGCTACGTGTTTTGCCCCTGTAGTCTCTGTACTTAATTGAAGTTGTCGTGCTTTGTTCAGGCTCAGCTGTTCATACATTGCGCGGTTCTCTCTCCCTCCCTTCGCGGTGTCGTGCTAGGTACTCTCTAGATCCTTCTGCTGTTTCGATTGCGGTACAATGCCCCCGAGTCCCCGTGGTGTGTCGCACTGATGTTCTGTTTGATTTTAATACCATCTCTGAACCGCTATTACTTCAGCCTCCGAGGGTACTTCTCAGGACAGTTCGCCAGCTCGACGTCCTCAAGCTTGTATGTTTGCTCTATACGTTTACTCGCGCCTTTACATCTGTTTATTAGCTCGCTCCACGCTTCTTGCATTCTTCGATAAGGTCGAAAAGCCAGTCAATCGTCGACGAGCGTTGGATACTCCTGTCTCGCATCCTCCCCCATCTCGTCCTCCCGTGGCTCGAATCGCATTTCTACCAATTCACCTCTCATCTGACGCGGCGGGTTCGGAGCGTCTGCGTCGATATCGCGCGCGGGGTACATCGTCTGTGCCTCGTATGCCTCGCCTCCGTGTCGTACCTGCCAGAGACGGGTTCCGCGCTGAAAGAGAACTTCCTCTGGCGGTGGAGCATCTTTGGCTGTCAGATGCCCCTCCATATAAGGCTGTCGTCGATGATATTTATCGCTGTAATGTGTGTTTGCAGTTGATGTCACATCCAGTTTTGTGGGTCCATTCGGTTTCTTCTCCTGCATATCGCCTTGACTGACTTTTATATTTTATTCCTTTATAGTACTACGTGCGGTCATGGATACTGTTACTCCTGTATCCGCATTTGGCTGGAAGAGCAGTGGGAATGCCCCGATTGCCGGACCATCATCACCTACCCTCCTTTTCGCAACTATGTAGTCGAGGCGCACATTACCAAAGTTTATGGAGACTGGGACACCTCCGCCGTCGATTACTCTTGGTTTGGGTTGGTTTTTCCTGTCTTGGCTAGCAACGACTCGTAAATCCCCCGCGGTCAAATTAATTTTGCTTCACTCTCGTCGGCCGTGTGCCCACTCTCCCCAGACCCAACGTTGACGCCCCGATATATTGGCTTATTTGTTGATCGATCACGGTACGCAATTCCTTGGTCGCTGTAGTACGTTGGATCTCTTCGGCACGCGGATTGTGCGCTGCACACGACGAGTACGGACTGTATGTATTAACCTCTACTCGTTCTAACCACTTCCGCGTTCTGAGCCTCGCAGTAAAATAATTTGGATAGGAGTTTCTCGCATTCCGCAGTCATTCGACCCCCCTATCTGGAAATCCTCGTGCTTCCGCCGGCCATGTCGCGTACCCCGTTCCTGTACACCCTCGCATTCCCTCGGGATTTACACCTCGGCCCCGCGAGAACTATAGAAGGCGAATCTTACGAGCTCTTGTACTACAATAAGGGCAACCTCCCCGCACAGGCGATTGTATTCGGCGTCGTCCGAGATATAGTGTCAGATTCGGTAGACGGCAGCGGGGTATGGATATGCTCGCTGTATGTGTACTACGACTAATCTATTTAACAGGCTCAACTCCTAGTTTTAGAAGTCCCCCGAACTACGGAGAGCCGTCGCTATTTCGCAGCACAGGCAAAGGTCCTCGACGCGATGCTGACAGATGACGCTAATAAAACTGAAAGGGTATGTTTGTCTCCCTGCTACAAGTTTTGCAAATGCTAAGTAACCGCAGGCCTTGCTCGGCGAACAGTTTTGGTCGCAGGGTCCTTCAGAGGTTGGATGGGATGCCACTCTGTTTGTCAGGCTCACGGAAAATACGGACAAGGTGTGTATTTCTTTGGGGACGTCAGCGAACAGCCTTATCTTGTTTGTTCTTTTATCCAGTCGACTATGAATATGAAATCTGGGGTGGTCCCGGAACCGTTCCGTTTCTTGGACCGCGATGCGCCTCACGTTTTCAATAAGTGCGACCCGGTGGAATTAGGGGCGCGTTGTGTGTACGGTCCACATGTTCGTGGCCGACTTTAAAGTGAAGAACTCTAGTGCGCTTTATCAGAGGGTGAGCTCCGTATACATTTCCTCGGATATCTAGACTAATGTCCACTTAGGTATACGGCCTGGAGGCGTTCAATTGCTGTCGATTATTTTCAAAGGATAGGTGGGGCACGAACTCCGAATACGTACCCAGTTAGACCGATTTTTGTAACGCTTTCATTTGTGTCCCAGCAGTCGCGTGAATGCATCCAACATGTATAGCTGTATATACGTCAATGTAAATAACTCGTGGATTGCGCGTTGGGCTTACTCTCCCGTACGCCTTCCTCCCTGTGATCAAGCACTCTTCGAGCTCAGCATCAACGCGTACCAGTTCTACTTCAAATTCCACTAGCGCTCCTGTCTCTAGGAGCTTGTGTGTCTCGGGGGAAGCTAGGACTTCCAGCTGGGATAATACCGCGCCGGTTTTTCTGAGCGAGAGCGGCTTCAATTGGAGGTGTCCGTGTTGCAGCCGAACTAGCACTACGCCGGCTGGGTCGTGTGACCAGTGTTGGCGATTTAGTATCGGCTGCTAAGTGATAGTTATTGCTAATGTTGTAATAGGTATCTGAATACATACGATGCTCGTATCTCCGTGTTCTTGACTGATGATATTTTGTAGTACTTTTATCTCCCGGTCGAAAGTATCGTCGCCCAGTGGGCAACCCTGATCGGGCCGCGCAAGAGCGACAACCTACACAATGTGAAGCGATATTCATTCTCCTGATTAACGCTTACGAACCTGGACACCATTGTCGAGGTCGAAAACCTCACGGACAACCCCAATTACTAGGGCTCTCAGCACCCGACCAGTCGCGATGTCGATGTACCAGTGCTTCATATCTCCTGTTTCTGTATATTCTGTCGGTCCACATTTGAAATCGATCCCTAGCTCTAGTTCTCCCAATGGTCGTGCGGACATGTTGCAATAGTGCCGCGAGCAAGATGGGCAAGCGAGCTGAAGCGGCGACCTGGTTAAGCGCTTACGATCGACACAATGATCGACGCGTTGATCCGCTCGAGTTTGACTTTGTTTGGGTTTGAATGCGTTGCGGCTCAGCGGCCTCGAAGGCAGACAACATCCTCTCGTTCAGTCACCTCAACAATATTATAGCCCGAGGAATTAGGCCTATGCCGGGCCACCAGCACGTACTCTTGAGTGGCTGCAACTCTGCAAGCATGAATACGCTCCTGTGTGTCAGACGATACCCGCGATCGTGCGCTCGGGGCGCCCCTTGCTTTTACCACTTGCGTTCATGCATCCTCCGTCTACCGACAGCGAAGTCTCTAATGTCTATATGGCTTTGAAGGCAGTGACCCCGGTACGGCCCAGTTCTTGTTCATTCGACAGAGGGGCTCACCGTTCTCGCAGAAGTTCCCTGCCTTTGCATACGGGTTCCTCTACGCTACGCTAGCGTCGTCGAGGCGTGTCGTACCCGTCCCCTATAACTACGGAGTCGCAAAGATTGAATCTGCGGACGACCTCTTCATCAACGCCTGGATTCCGTACATGTCGTCCACTTTTCACATTGTGGATCGAAGCGTCGGCTGCATTCACGTCACTCATTTTCCTGGCACCAAAATTCCCTTGGAGTTTTGTTATACCATTTTTTACGTCCCGCGAGCTGCTCGAGAGTCGCGCGTAGTCAATCAATGTCTCTCGTTGCGCGCCAACAAGCGGTGGTTCGAAAATGTCCTTGTGGTGAAGCATGGGAAGCGTAAAGCGATCATAAATATGGACAGGGAAGACGCTTTTTTGGTGGACAACATCGTCAGCATGTGCGTTCTGCCGGTTTGCAACTATGCTCATATCTAATCGAGTCGCACAGGTATATTGACGCTGATCTACTCCAATGAACAGAATGCTGGTTGCGTGTTCATCCGCCTGTTGTGGTGAAGGTCGTCAAATTCCCATGTTCTCGTGGTAGCTATTTCGGCGCCGTGGCCAGGACTGAGGCTGCCCGTAGCACCTTTTCCTGTTCTTGTTTTCGTAAATGTCTCCTGTATGTCCAATTCATTTCTGTCAATATCGGGAATCTATTCGAGTCTCCTGTAGCCGAAACGCTGCCAAGTGGCTTTTGCTTAGGGCCATGACTCCTACCTTCCTGCCTAGAACCCAAACTCTACCGTTCGAGTTTCTTTGGCGCCTACATACATCACTCTGTACCCTCTCGGGGGACTTTCTTAGATGTGACGGCTATTTCTTGGTGCGCGTTTATACTTTAAAGCTCTACACAAATTGAGTGTATTTGAAACTCATAGACTTGGGGCGTGTTCGTTGTGCGGTTATGAAAATCACGACCGACCGTCTACTCCTGTTTTATTCCGGTGACTCCTACCTGCTCGTCTCGATCCCGACTTGATTTGTGTGAGTTGCGTTCCCCTCGAGGGACATAACTTCGAACCATTTTATCGCGTTACCCGATCACCAGTGTGTCGCGCGCGGAGCGACTGTTTCTGTCTCCTGTGTCAGTGGCTCGAACGCTCCTTTGTGTATCTCATAAGCAGCGAATGAGTGCGTTGCTTATCTTTCGCCGATAGGCGTGTGGGGCTCAATACAGTATTCTTGGGAACTAGGAGCCAATGTCAGGTATCGTATCTGATTTCACTTTGTGTTGACCTACTCCTGTATTCTTTTATTCAGAAACTTTTACCCGTGTGAAATTCTGTTAAGCACGCCGCCTACCAGTATATTGGGAGAGGGGGCTCAATACAGTATTAGTGGGAACTAGGAGCGAATGTCAGTTATCGCATCTGATTTCACTTTGTGCTTACCTACTCCTGTCTTCGTTTTCTGCAGAAACTTTTACCCATGTGAAATTGTGCTAAGCACGGCGCTTGGAAATCAGGTCAGTATATTCCACGTTTTTCGGTCCCTGACTGGGCAGCTGCGTTGGCTTAAATAGCGACGCAAAAGGTTGCTCGATGTAGCGATATCTACGTTCGGTCGTGCGATCTCACTATCTTGTCCTGGTGTGCGTTCGCACGCATTTACCCCTTTGCTCGTCGCCCGACCGCACCTTCGCATGCTACTGACCGCTGCTATTGTAAGTCGCATGTATATTATCATCTGATTCTTTGCTGACCACGCGAAGATGCCGTCCAACAATCGCAAGAAGCGTCCGGCCGATAAACAGAGCCCCCGTAAGAAAGGCGGGAAGCGTATGCGGACGCGTCTATCTTCGTACTCTGTCGCCGGGGAAACCTTTTTCCACATTCCGGAGATGCTTCTTATGGAGTTGTTCTACCATTGCGACTTGATCACACTCTTCACCTTGGCCAAAACTGGTCAGTACGCGCGTGACCTAGTCAAAGCATTCTTCGCCACCAATCTCCGGCTTCTCGTCAGCTTGTTCATGACGGATGAGCACGTCGACCAATTCTACGACATTCTCGAGGCTTCTCTCAGCGCTGTCGGTGGCTCCACTGTCTCATCTGTCCTCTCGTTTCCGTATCGCCATCGCTGGTTACCTTCCAATCTCAACATCCTCCTTCCCTTTGGACGTATGTTCGAATGGCGCGATTTCCTGGAGCGCATCGGCCTCCACGAGATCGTCTCGAAGGTTAAAGGGGTTGATCGCAAACACGCCAGAACGACCGCCTCTCATATTGTATTTGAATCTTTTATACCGGTTCGTTCACATCCTCTCCTGCTCTATACGACTGTCTGACGATATTTAGGGTCATACTATCCTTCTCTCTGAGAGTAAGGATGAGTCTGTGTTGACGCTGTTGATGAGCGCCACGACCACTTGGTGCACCAACATAGCCACTTGCTCCGATATCTATAGCCTCTACACAAAACTTACGGTCCAAAATCGCGCGCTCGAAGGATGGTTTCCTACCAACGTTCGCCAGGCGGTAGCCATCGGGAAGCGCAATATACGCAGCTCCATTTCGACGTCCAGTTGGAACGTCCCTTGCGGATGGCAGTGCCCGGTTTTATGGCGTGATCTGAGGGGATTCAAGGGCGTCGGAGTTTTCCGTTGGGGAGGGAATCACAACCAGCACAAAGATGGGTTATCTACCGTGGGCAATCCAGTCGTCAAATCCTCTATGAAATGGCGCCTCGGGGACCTTTGCACTAACCGGCATTGTCCCTTCAACAACGCCAGCTACTCAGCGGTCACGTCCGATTACTAACGTGGGTCTTCATTTTCAAGTCCCTGCGTTGGCTGATCGTCTACCAGCGCATCCAGCTCTGTTTATTCACAAACGCCCAAGTTTGAGCATACCAAACGTACTCTATAGATTGACTACAATCGGTACACACTGATTTGTTGCTCGGTTAACCTAGTTTTCGTCCATACCCCCCATCTGTCCGTTTACTCTGTGCATATTCTGTCGAATTCTTTACATGTTTCCCAATGCCTGTGTCACTTGATCTAATACGTCTTGCGCGGCTTCCCAACTCGGATCCGCTTTCATGCCCTCGCGTTCGAGATATTTCACGGAAATCCTCTCTATATCGTGCGCGACAAGGGTGTAGCTCTAAACGTCCAATTAATAAAGTCGCACAAATATTGGTGTAATTACCTTGAATGGTAGCGAACCGTCACGAAAATCGTAGCGGTGAAGTGTAACGTCTGCTAGTACAATATTCCCAATCTCGAGAGGCCCGTTCACGATCTGAGTTGAGTTAGTATATTACTCGTGTAGGCGTCGCGAAAAGATGATGCACTTTCACACTGCTATTACCGTCCACCATAATACATTCCGCGTCTTCGGCGTCCGTCACGCCGCGTTGGACCCACCGCTGGTGCACTTGTCCTTCCTAAGTTTATCATGATCGGGTCGTCCAAATACCAAAAGATTCACGTACACTCGCGCACTCATTGCGTATAATTTTGTTCAACGCCCCGACGTCTTTTGCGAATTGAGCTCGAATTTTTGCCGATCCACCGCAGATAACACCTAGCGCGTATCGTTCGATGTTTACGTGAGGGGAGGAGGCCTGCGAGTCCATCAGGACTGAACACCGGTGCAGCAGTAGATAACTTACTGTAACCGTTTGAGATAGAATATGATCAGAATGGACGATTTGACCGAGAACGTATGCGTGTAGGGGGCGGTTTTTTGCTTCAGATTTGTATACGAATACGTTTCCCTCTACACCAGAGGGTACCAGGCATAACTTGAAGTCTGCGTTGTGACGATACGAGCCGACCCAGCCAGTCGCTTCTTCTGTCGATTCTGTGGCCAGGAACTCGTTGTCTGGATGGACGGAAGTGGGGTGCTTAGCATCTTTGATTGCTTCCGTTGACACTTTGCCGACCGAGGGCCGACATGGTACCGTTGCACTGGATGGGATCATGATGGTAAAGGAGTGATCTGCAATGCTGTGCTGTTTCATCAATTTGGTACTGTTTGTCAGTTCGCACCATCTGTCTTGGATTCCACTCTCGGTACCTCTATGTTCTAACAGTATGTGGCTCATCTCGAGGTGACGCGAGCGACCGTCTTGTCATTGACGGCGACTCAGACATACGCGTTGACTTGATCTGGCCCCTGTTTGATCCTTGTTTCGTGTTTGTATTTGGGCGCTTGATCATCCACCGCCATCTCCTATCCACTCATGGCTCTCCCAATTGTCGACAGATACGAAGCCAACCCGTCTGCTTTTATTGTAAACACGACGCTTGGCGTGCATTACTTTCCTACTCGAGATAACAGTATTCTTCACGCCTCCCTCTTCACATTCAAGCACCCGCATCTTGAGCACGACCCTACTGGAATCAAAAGGGGCCGACCGCGGGTATACACAGCGCTGGTATTCGGTACAGTCGATAACGTGTCGCAGCCAGTACGTCTCGCTATCTCTCTGGTATTTGGCTGTACAATATTTCCAGGACGAATATTCGGATATTTTAGTTAGGTTGACGCAGCCTATAAATGTTTCCTGCCGCGCATCTGCGTTGTACCGCGACCAGGTGCTCGCGCTGTCTGCCATTATAAGTGATGATGTACGGGACACGGTGAGGAATGTCGTTGCGATGCGTCTGTGCGGCTGACGGTTGTTCTAAGCGTGGTACTGTAACGACTTCTTGGATTTCGCCTGCGTCTACTTCAAACCAGTATGTATACATACAAGACGCCTTTTATGTTGGTTTATGATCTATAATTCTCCGCTTGTTGTTAAAGTGGTTCTATAGATCTGCCTCCCACCTTCATGGTCCTCTGATAGCCACCATCTGCTGCGATACGGCGTCAACGTAGAGTTCGAAATAGCTTTGAAACGTATTGATGTGCCCGATCGCCGGTCGGGCGCAGATGAACATGTACGAATTCTATAATCATACGCAGCGGTGCTTACATTGGATTAGATCTATACTGCGATAGGTGGCGATTTTCGAATGCTCAGCGACGTGGAGTTGCCACAGAGAGCCGATGATTACCGTTGCGACAACGTCGGGTCAGCTCCATGTACAGACTGCGGCCAATTGTAAACCGAAGACCCCTGTATCGCGTTTGAAATGAAATAACCCCTTTGCCCTCTCGTTTCTATCATCTACCATGTCGAATCGTTGGTTCTCCCACTACAAGACCGGACGTGCATTTTCATTGGCCTACGCCACCTCTCATGATCTCGCGCCGTCCAGAGATAGGACTTTGGCCGGTGGTTCTCTGTATACGTTCAAGTCTGTCGGCACTCCTGTGGAAGAGGAAATCGGTCCGACCAACACTAGACGCGGATCTCTCCGCAGATTCAAAACCTTAGCTTTCGGCGGGGTTGATACAGTGTGTGGCATGGTATGTGTGCTGCACGAGCGCGTTGGTCGAGTAATTGACAACTTTCCAGGAAAATCAGGGAGGTGTATGCCTTCGGATCTGCCCCCCTGTTGGGGCATCTTGCGAAGTCTTGGCTATCTATGCGCGGCAGCTAAGTCTATTGCAGACGATATTGAATAATGACGCACGCGAATTGGTAACGTAAACTTCATGTCGGGCTCAGCCGTTGGCTTATTCGAACCCAGGGTGGTGTTGTACGCGGGTCGTGGTTCTCTTCTAGATCCCTGGTCAAGTCTCAAGAAGACAAAGAGAATTGTTTTTATGTGCGTCTGGTACCTTTTTTTTTTTTTTAAAAAAAAACCAAAACAAAAGAAAAGAAAAAGACGGCTCACGAATCGGCTAGGTCTATCTTGTGACGCCATCCATCTCCGATTACAAGGACCTGATGAAGGCCGTGAAGCCAGGTCATATCATTGACACTTCTGTTTCGCTTCAGCGCATCGACTTGCGTCCGGAGGGTGAACATTCTTCGGAGCGGGTGAGCTAATTATCGCTTTTACATTCTATTGGCTCATCTAAACAGGAATACTCGCTGCTGGGCCATCATTTGTCCTTGTTGGATTCTGACGACGTGCCTATGAAGGGCGAAGGCTATAAATGTGATAGAGGGGCTATCGGCTGCACGTTTTGCCAGGAACCCACACTTTGAACAAGTGAGCGTGGATTCCAATAGCGAGCTGTATACGATTGTGTGAACAACAGGGACGTAAAGGGGTGTGCCATACATATATCATGCGACCTATAACAACCGGCTTATACCTCCTGAACTACTCCTTTTTATATCCCCACGAGTTCTGCTTTCCTCGACCTCCACTTCTGTTATAGGCGATGCCATTGTATCCTCTGTCCCATTTCCCTACCTTGGCGCAATCCGGTGAATACGGGACGGACTTCGTTTCCGTGCGTCATGGTTCCACTCGGGATGGTATTGGGAGTGTATACGTTTACCGGTCGCTATCTGGGTTATCCCACATGTTGGCTCCTCGTAACGTGCGGCCAAACATCGTGACGAAGAGTTTCTATCTGTCTGGATGTGTGTTAGCTATGAAATTCGAGGTTTGGCTCGGTATTACTCTATACTGTTTACTGATTGAGCATTCAGAGTCACACAAGCGATGCAACTATTTATCAAGTCACGCTTGGGATGCCTCCGTTCCCGAATGAAACGGCTGTAGAACTCCAAGGTGTTCAGCACAAGTTCTTGACTAGAATAGCTGAGGTGGATGTATCAAGCGCAGTAAGTACACGTTCCTTGTTCCAACCCGGCCGCTGACTGGATTACATGTTCAGGGATGCACTTGTGTGGTGGTCTGGGGTCCCGAAGATGCTCAGCACGACACGCCTACGGTGTCGGTGAGGTACGTGTCTCGAGATCCGTTTGGTCGATCCACCAAACTTCATTTTCAGCATCCTGCGCCCCAAGGATGCGTATGAATTTGATCGCTGGACCGTGGGTGACGATCTGATCGTCTGGGCTTCTATATATCGCACGGAGACAGTTGTGGGCGACGCTTTGCATATTGTGAGCTATTATGCCTACATTCCCTCTTTGCCAAATTAACGTAAACCCGAACGCTCATGCGAACTAATTCAGCGATACAAGATGCGGTCGAGATTCGAGGCGCGACTGCTGAAGTCCCAGTTGAGATGTGCCTGATTGTACCCCTACCTACCCCTACCAGCCCGCAGTCAAGGGGTATGTCAGTTCCCTTCTACTTTCGTCTTTATTATCTCCGACTTTAATAAATACTCCATACGTGTGCACAGTCTACCCCGCTATACCCACATGTCACACCTGTTTGACCTTTTTGCTTCGCCTTCTAACCCAGCTACACTGGCTAACGGGCGACTCTATATGCGGTTCTTACCGACCCGCGACCGGTCCACCGCTGATGGAAGCGTGTATTCATACAAGGACTGTCGGACTGAATTGGAACCTACCGAAACGTCGAGAGGTGCCCTTGTGAAATATTATCCCATGTTCTTCGGCGAGATTGTGCGGATGTCGCGTGTAAGCGCTGCTGTTGCATGACAGAACCATCTCTCATCGTGTCTTAGATGTGTGGTGGATTCGTTTTCCAGCTCGCTTGTCCAGGTACCGCATCTACCGTCGAAAGGTCTTCATACGCGCAACAGTTGCAGGCGTTGACCGAGATCGTGGTTACCGAGTCCATCGAAAAGGTGTGAGTCGTTACTCTGCTCAGCGTTGAACTTATATTGGCGCAGGACACCAGAGTAACCAGTAGTTGGTTCGGAGAAGGAAGGACTGCGATGGCTCCTACCAATGGATGCTTCAACGTGGGTGTTGACGCAATAAACCTGTCTACATATCGCTTAATTCTGGTCTGTACAGGCCCATCTCGCTCGTAACACAACGGACTTACGCATTGGGACGGATGTTACTATTGGCATGATTATAGGGATGTGGGGCACGTTAGAGCGTTTTGAAACGGAGCAACCTGACTGCGTTGAGCGGGCGAGTCCCGATCTCCCAGCGTCGAATTTAATCTCTCTAACCTTTGCACGAGCAGGTCTACCGCTTGGATGCGGATTTTCTGGTCCTTTTGAAGAATCCCATTTGACTCGGTCTCTTCTTATATTAGCTGTGCTGCTTGGAAGTATATGCCGTTCAATGCCTGGATGGACCTCTGCGATCATTCATATCGTCATGGCGCCTCGTGTCATTTCAACTAGTGGCCGATGCGTGGACTCTCGAACTTAGTCTGAACTATTAATGCGACCCGCTCATGGGTCTGGGCGTACTTTAACTTTGGGACGCGGTGAATTTTGGAGAGACACAATGGGTAACCTCCTCGCATCAGTCGCGCCCCTGAACATCATGTTTTTAGGAGTCCGAGTGTGGCAGGAACAGGGGTGCCTTTAAATACCTTACAGGGCTAGACGGCCTCGTCTTCCCCTCCACCTCTTCTTGAATGCCGTTCATTCGACCCGCTCCAGCTTGGCCAGCTTCGATTACGTGTCAAGCGGATCTCATATCGTACTTGCGATACGACAAATCTGCGCTCCATCAATGTTCATATGGCGTCGATTTCTTCTCTCCTTATTATGGAGAAACTGCGTATCCTGATAAGACCGGACGTCCAATATCAGTCGTCATCTTTGGCGCCGTTTTGTCTCCAGTGGTGAGTGCTCTTTCTTGGCGGACTGTAGATATCCTGACCCATACAGGTACATTGGGGCGGAAATAACACTTGCTCGATCCACGTCCCCAGCACCGCCGAGCTGTCGTTGATACTCATGTTCGCAGACCAAACGACGCGCCTCTCGGACCCTGTCAGGATTGATGATATACAAGACTTGAGAGACAAGCGCGTATGTGCTTCGCCTCGACCTTATATGCCTTTGACGAAATTAATGTCAGACGCCACAAACCCACACGTGGAATCAGTCCCAACAGTTCGCCGCGACGGGAGGTGTTATGGAAGTCCACACGAACTTCACCTATGTGTATTGGTCCGCCCAGCGTCGAGTGGGCTCACAATCCCGAAGACGGCGGATGAGTTTCCTCTGAAAGTTAATGACTGGGTTCTGTTCAGCGCCACCCTACACAAACGGTGTTCACCGGATGAGTCGGGTCCTCGAGTGAGTGACCTTAGTTCGATTTGGCTGGGACTTACCCGCCTCGCACAGAGATACGAGATTCGCGCCCGACATATGAGAATCCTAAACCTCAACGACCTTAAGCCCTGCAATAGGGTAAGCCTTCTCGGCCGTCGCTTTCTTTGGGCCAACCGATTGCGTCTATCGGGACGGTAACCAGTCAGCGGTCGGTACCGGCACGTCCGAACGGGACCGTAAGCGCGCCAAGACCGCGAAATTTACCATGGACGATAAGCCGCCGAAGTGCGTCGGTCGGCCTGCGGTTTTGCCAGTATTCGTCGTAACTAATAGGACAACAGGTCGCCTCCTCAATAGGTATTGACAGTAGCCGAATGCTCTTGTAAAGATTGTTCTCTGTGCGAATTTCGAGTCGTGTCCGCTTCTGTTTAGCGTTACATAGTGTGGTGCAGTATCAGTTCGGATGAACAGATGCTCTAATGGACAGATAGAAAATGATCGAAAAGGATGGACAACGTATTTCAAACTAGTCTAAAGGGAAAACTCCTAAACGTCGAATTTATAATTTAAATACAGATCCTGTCTGTTCTTGTATATCGCTCTGTCGCTCATCCACCATGCCGTACCGCTGGTTTCTCTCAGGCTTTCTTCCTTTGAAAGGCTCAGGCACTTATCCGCAAGACTTTGCTGCTACTCGCTCGCATTCTACGGATGACCAGAGCGGCAGCGTGTTCGTTTACAGGCCATTAAAAGGAGCTTCTCATTCGATAAAGCCGCCGAACGTGCGCCCCACCTCGTATCAAAGTGTTTACTATCGCCGGATGCGTATTGACGATGGACCTTGATGTACAGAGTGCTTTCCCTTTTGCAGAGCCTGTTGTCTCTCGTTAACCATTCGAATAACAGGCCGACAATGAGTATTGCTGGGAGGTCACGCTCGGGATACCTCCTTCTCCTAACGCGGTCGCTTGCAAGCTCGACAAAACACAGGCGGTTTTTTTGCAGCGCATCGCGAAGGTCGATACCTGCAGAGATGTACGTATAGCGCGAACCATTGGTGATCCTAGAACTGACCTGATATGGTCGGCAGCAGCCTTCTGTGGTGACGTGGGGCGGCCGATTTCGGGTATATACAGCCCCGGCAGTCGTCGTCAGGTGAGGCTTCTGTACTAACCGTTCATCCATTGAATTTATCATGATGAACCTAGCATTCGCCCTCCGCGCCACGTTCCTTTTGAATGCAGCATCGGCGATGATATCGTAGTCCGAGCGACTCTAGTGAGAGTCGATACCGACATCGACGACGTGGCGTGTATGGTGAGTAAGCTGTCCGCGTACAGTTCAAGGCTGACCAGTGGCATAAATATTGCTCTCCGGATAGAGATATTGTTTCCGGGCTGCATTTTGTGGGGTCCTGGCTAAAACCGAGTTGCGTGTATCCTGATACGTCTATGCGGTAGTTACCTCAAACCACGTCCTACATTATACCAATTAGATTGGAAGTGTCGGGAAGTATGACCATACCGGAAGTGGTCGCGTGTTGATCCGCTTGATCAGTAACCTGTCAGGCAATCAGTGGCGGAGCGGCACGACATCGTTCCGACCGACGGTCGCACTCACTCCAAAGCTCTGAGGGGTGGCCGTGATGACTGCAAATGTATATACCCCTATAAGCAACCTTGTCCCCTACCTCGATGGACACAAGCAGGACGTTTCTCGGTGATGTCGAATATATGCGTCACTTTTTCGCCGACGAGGAAAGCGCCAGTCCAACAGGTACAAGGTTTACAAGGGTGTACGTAGACGGGGACGGTTGCTTCTTCCTGCCTTCAATTGTCGGTTACGTTCGGGACATATTGCCGCCGCGCGACCGACGTCGGGTTCGTTTCATTCAGATTCCTACGAGACTAAAACTGATATGTGTCCAGATTCTCGTGTTGAGCAAGCCTACTGAGACGACTTCTCCTCTTGTGAGCGAGCTTTTCACGCGCGCGTACCACGTCGCAGATGATGTGATGGCTATCGACAGGGACGATACTTCGAGGGTGTGTATTCCATACTTCGGCGACTACTGGCACTGACCTAGACTCAGCTGGTAATTTCTCAGACTACTTGGTGCCAGAACGGCCTGATGCTGGTATCGGTCAACTCTTTCACAAGAATGGTGCGACTCACACAATTATGCACCGTCGTATACTTACCGCACAAGGATCAACCTATCCAAATCGGATCGCATGTCCTGTGCCGCGTATCTCTGATGAGGGAGGAGCATCGAAACAGTTTGGGCTCAGCCACCACGTTTGTCTACTCCAGGGTATGATAATTTCAGTGTGTTTCCTCTCAGAGCTGACCTCTGCCAGGATTTTCGAATGCACGCTGTAAATGTGGTCACTTTCTAGTTGCGACGTGCGCCTGCTGGAAATCTTATGTTGACCGTTTCATGTACCCGTTTGCAGTTTCAAATCAAGGCGGTGCATCTGGATAGGGTACGAATGAGCGCAGGCCGCCTATATAAAAGCCCGTTGAGTTGGGCGATTATTGTAAGACAGGGTTCTACTTGATGCTCCTGTGTGCTTGTTGGGGACAGCTGATGGGTAGGGGTTTGTAAATTTGCAACCTCCGTGCCCAACCCAACTTGAATTGATAAATTCTCGCTTTTTATTGTTAGTTTTAGTCTGCCGTCGCAATGTCGATAGTCCAACCCGGCTTCGCTAGTGCGACTCCGACGCGGTACTGGTACCTTTCGAATTTCCCTGAACTCTCAGACTCGGGAACGTATGGCGAAGACTTCGTTTCTATCCGCGCCCGTTCCACGCACGACCAAGCCGGCAGCGTCTACATTCATAAACCATTAACGGGCGTGGGCTACATGCTAAAACCACCCAACGTCCGTGCTCCCGATCGCACTCAGGTCTTTACCATCGCTGGATGTGTGTTGACCTTAGACTACGATGTACGTATACGTGTTCTGTGTTGGTACTCTGGACTGAAGGTCATATAACAGAGTCAGAACCCGTACCATCTGGAAGTCACTCTGGGACTTCCCCCTTCGCCTAACAGTAGCGCCTGCGTTTTGAACACGGCTCAGACCGGCTTCTTGGAACATGTCGCGAGACTCGATGCCTGTGAGCACGTACGCGTTCTTTATTTTTCATTTTTGTTATTTTTTATTTGTGTATTTGGTTACGGACAGCACCCTTCTGTGGTAACGTGGGCTCGAACTTTCGTCTATATGCAACACCGACGGTCGTTATCAAGTATGTACCTTGTTTACCCCCCACACACGGCCGTACTAATGGCCTCGGTACAGCATTCGTTATCCCAAAGACGGCATTATGAATTGGCACATTGGCGATGATATCGTGCTGCGCGCTCAACTGTTCCGGGTCGAGTACAACGTCAACGAGGTTCGGAAGCTGGTGAGTTACTTGTCTTGAGTCCGGGCAGTCAGACGCTAAACAGCTTAAATGCAGCGATATAGTTTTTATGCGGCTTTCAGCGGTGTATTGCATGCATCTCAGTTGCGCTCGTATAGCATCTGAATGGGCTACGCACAAACATACTGCATAGACTGATCCGGAAATACATGCTATAACCCCTGTTCCAACGTCAGTTGTTTTGAATTTTCTCCTGTTATTCATGCACCTCCTGAGGCTCGATTGCTCCTCAACCGTCCCTGGTGCTCGCCGTTGGCGCCCTGTCTCCACTGGCCCCTCTTAATGCTCTCCCTATCGTCAGAACACTTAAAGGCGCTTACCTTCTTAGCAATCTGACCGCCTGTTCCACATGTCACGATTCCGCCCGGGATATGAAAGTCGTGCCCGACACATGCGAATGCTGCGCATGTCCGCACATCCTGTTATGAGCCTTGCTACGCACGTTCGGTCCATCTGTCCTGACCACGCCCCCGCCAAACTATCAGCTGTGGTCCCTACCATTCCGACTTGCTCTAAGACAAACAAGGTCTATGGACGCCGAAAAAACAAGACCAACAGGATGTCGACAGGCGGCAAACCACCCATGTGCGTATATCAACGTTATTCAATGCGCCGTGGCACGTTTTGCTGACCGAGCGTTCAAAGGCCTTTGCCCGCAAAACCGCTGCAGTGTCAGTAATTCTACTGGCTATAAACCTGTTCTAAACTCTTTACAGCCGTCCGCCCTCATTTCCTGCCCAGTTTCTTGCGATACCTGCGTTCATGCGAACACCCGTTGTCCCACCATACTTGGGAGCACGGTCCTAGGGGTCTTGATAACCACACGGAAGGCGGTGAACCCATAGAGTTTAC
>JARJLF010002331.1:0-41941 GCA_029378395.1 Mycena leptocephala
CTGGAACTGCAGGCGTGGTTCTGCCTCGTAAATGTGAGTACAATCTTTCTCCAGCAACTCATGAGATGAGCCCGAAAGCTGGGACTATAATCTGCAAGCTGTATGGCAAGTGTTTGTAGCAAGGTGATGGATCTCCTTGCGATCTGTGTGATCCCGGGAAAAGAAAAAAGATGCTGCGAGAGTCTTTTTCTCCTCAGCCAAGATAGTTGCAACTGACTTTGCAATTGTGGATTTGCCTGATCCTGCGACCCCACTGAGCATGACCAGGCGGATTGGGTCGGGAGTGCTGTTCAAGCATGCAACAAGGTCCCTGATTATGTTGACTCGTGTACCCTCCATGCATTTCTCGGGTGTGTTGGCAGCATTATAGCGGGCTGCAACACATTTGAGACTTGCTAGAATATCTCTGGTGTTGCCTCTGTCAAATTTTCTGTTATCGAGAAACAGTGTTTGGGAGTGGATGAATCAACATACAAATTCATGTTGAAGTTTTCAGCCCTGACATCATAATACATCCTGGGACCCTCCCCAGGACCCCCACCACCACCTTGTATGCCACCTTCCCCACCTTTTCCTCCTACGCCGCCTGAGAAAGATAGGTGATAACATTGGCTTATCAATTTTGCTACGCACCATAGATTTTCTGATTAACTGTGTGGAATTCACTAGACATTAGAGGACCAGTTTCAATTGGTAGAGACTCTGAGTAGAGTGAGGATCTTGTGTATGCAGTGCAGTAGACGTGGAGGTGAAAGAACAAGGGCCAACTGACAGCTCACTGACAGCTCACTGACAGACACAGCCAGCATGTGGCAGCTGCATGCATCGGTTCTAATTATAGGGCGCCAAACTTCGGGAAAATGGCTCAATTTTTTCATTTGCGAATGGCTAGAAAACACAGATGGACGTAGATAACTTGGCACATAAATACATTCTGCCCCAAATTCAAGCCGTCATTACACATGAACTTCGTATATAACGCAGGTTTTCGAATGTTCTGCCGTAAACCAGGTATCCATTCTGATGCAATCTTTGCCCCGGCCACTCCGGTCCGCTGCCCAAATAAACTGCTTGGTCGCTCTCTCCAGAAAACACTATCCCCCCAACGATGGCGCGCAGTTTGATGGCCGTGACGTTAATCTCTCACTTCTCGCCTAGGACTTCAGCGGCACTTCACAGCAATCAACAAGTCTCTCTTGCTGCGTTCATCCTCCCCATCGTGCCCGTCAGCATCAAGAAATTTATCGCTGAGAATGCGAAACTACGTGCACCTCAGGTATGTGTCTCTCCATTTTTCCCTTGGAAAGTTGCTTATTAGCCGCGAAGCTTTGGAAGGAGATGCTCAAGATCTACCCGAGTCTGAATTTTACGCAGAAAGCAGTCTACAAACAGCAAGTGAGCTAGCGACGCTGCGACGATGAGTTCGAGTCTGCCAAGATCCTAAATACTGAATCTCTCCGCTCCCGCGCAAACGGCATGCCCGGTTAAGTACTTCCTCCAACTTAAGACAAGAGGTGAGCGATATAAAAGTCGGTGACACAAACCTGCCAAAGTCGGTGACACGTGAAGGAGGGGGGGGGGGGGGGGGGGGGGGGGTACGTAATCGTTTTGTATTGAGAAAACACTTTCTACGAAGCTTTCGGTCCGCAAACGAGGGAGCGTCATAAATGATTTTGTGCCGAAGTCTGCCGAGAGAAATCCAAAATTTGTTGTAAAATTTACTGCGTTCGACACTGGGAGAAATAAAATATTCTGAAGGGATAGATCAACGCATTATATGCCAAAATTTTGGGGGGTTGTCAAAGAGGTCTGTGTTTGATCGTGAATGATCGCTCACCTCTTGACTTAAGATAGGCCGCATCCATGGGCATCAAGCCCACACAGCCACGAAGAACACTCTGTAGAAATTGAACCACGTCGGAATAAAATATTCTGTTCCGTAAATCGCTTTGAAGTGTGCCAAGGAATATGCAGTTCAAGTTTCAGATCAATATGTCCTGAATAGAGGGACTAGAGAGCTTTTTGGTCATTCTGATGCAGATCTACTTAGTCCTTCAATTCTTACTCAAATTGTCCCGAATTTGCACTGCATATGCCCTGATACTATTAGAATAGATTTACGGAACAGAATATCTATTTCGCCCTGGTCCAACTGTTACAGAGTTTTCTTTCCTGCCATCAGGGCTTGACGCCTTTATTTGGCACTGCGTGGCGCCGTCGTCCGTCGTTGGCGCGGCGATCAGGACTGCCACGTCGCTCTCCGACTCACATCCTCGACGCTCGACCGGGACCCCGCCTGGATGCCCGCCCGCTATGACTCGAAAGCGGCTTTCCCAATCCCACTACAGTCCTCTCATTTGCATGGAAGCAAGCCCTCGTCGTGCACTGCTGGTGTAGGAGCGGATGTATTTGATGTTGATTTGATGTGCGTCACGCGTCAGCGCATGTAACCTTCTTGCGCGCTGATTTCATGTGCTTCTCCCCGTTCCAGTCCGCCCGCCGCGCCTGTCCCTTCCGCAGCGTCGCTTCGAGGTGCTGCAGCTCCGCTGCATCTGAATATTCGCGCGCACCCGTTTTGCGTAGCCAAGAAACCTCGTCTCATTGTGCGGCTTGAAATTCCCTACCCGTGCTGCCACATCACGAGCATCGTACGTGCCTTCGTACGTGCCCTCTTACTCCCATCGATCTTTGCTGATGATCTTGTAGGTATTCCATCGTCTTCTTTGGCGTCCTGAACGAAATACACGAGAGCGTACTACCCGCGATCCACGCCGCGTTCTCTCACCGTGACTCTTCAGCAGTGTACTGCCGTCACCGGCGCCGCTTTTACCGCCTCCTCGCGCACCAAGTGCTTCTCCAGCACGTACCACTCTCCCCAATTCACACGCGCGCCTGCTGCATCCTCAACACGGTACGCACGACCCCAGCACCCGCGGCAGCCGCTCCCCATTGCCTGCGCCGTGGTTATCACCTCCCCGCCCGCCGCTACCGTGTCCAGCTCCTCACTACTTCCGCTCGAAGCCAGCTCCTGTCCGGGACTGGAAGTACGACGCGCAGCCGAGACTGCCTGCTCGTTGCGCATGTCGCCTGCATCGTGCGCCGCTGTCCTTCCCTCTGCGCGATGCAGCGCACCTCCTCGCGCTCCTGCCCTTAGCATAGAAGCGTTCTGCTCCCTGCTCGTCGGCGCCATGACCTCCATCTCCGCGTCCACTGTCGTCTTCTACTCCGCGTCGCCCCATACTGTATCGTTTCGCGCCCCGCGCTCGGCGCTCCGCGTCGCTGTCTCTCCCCTCTGTGGTAGCGAGCCACACGAGGGCTCTCCACTCAGCCCTCCCACCGCAAGCGCTGATTACTCGAATCGACGCCTCATTCTCCCCTTCTCGCTCGAATCGCACTCGTCTGCATCTGCATAGCTGCCGTCTTGAGAGGCGCGCTGCCCGTGTCGACTGTGGCTCGTGAATTCTGCATGGATTCGTGGGGCGGCTCTGCGTGCAGGCCGTTGCCTGCCTCAGTGGGGGAGGGGAGTGATTTGGGCACGGGCGAGACGCTCCACTGATGTCGAGCAGGGGAGGAAGCTCGCGGGGAGGAGGCGGTGGATTCGAGGAAGGAGGGAAGGAGACGCTTGCGTTTGCGCTGTTGCATGGATCGCCGTCCGCGTGCGTCTCGCGCCCTGGGGGTGGGGAGATGGGCCACAGGGATTATGCGTGCGGCTTTATGGGTTACCCGCGCTCGCTGCTTCTCGTACCCCATCCTACGTATTCACACTTCTGCTCATCTGGATACTTACCTGGACATGTACATTGCTTGCCATAGACCGCTCCGTATATTTATCTTTTCATGTTTCTCATAGTAATGCAATAGAGTAGTACGACGCTTGGCTGGCTTACTCCTACTCTCGTTCCCATATAACTTCCGGCCGTTCTCATATTTTTACAATGCTATGCTAGATTTCAGCGTAGGATGTGTGGTCGAGGGGAGAGATTCACGATCATTGCCCAAAAAAAAAAAACTATGGCGTTCTGCAATGCAGAAGACCGTCTTCGGTGGAACGTGTGTGGGGTGGAACCGGGATAATGAGGAGCAGGATTTAATCAACTAGTGGGACTGCGTGCGAACGGCCGCCGAGTCCCCCATTATATTATGTTTCCGCATGAGCTCGGAGACTGTGATCTATCGTGCCCGATTTAGAGCATTAATCAGACATTCTTTTGTACACGCTCGCTCCTCTCGGCGATGTTTTTTTATTTTTCCCTACAGCATGTCCGATGCAGGGGAAGCAAATCGACATTTAACTAAAGGACTTGACTTCAGGTTGAGAATTGGGTTTTGGGGGGCTGCTAATTGTTGTTTTCGGTTCCGAGCCATGCTATGCTACTCTGCCATTTAGACCACTTGTTCAAGTGACGATGACAACCAGCTTTTCTTTTTTGATGTGCTTAAAAAGAGAGAAAGAATTAGTCCAAAAGAAAATTATGGGTCCGTGCGAACGAAAATCTAAAAATAATGAACAAACGGTCGAAATCAGTAGTACATTACTCACGCTTTATGAGTGCGCGGCGCGAGCTGACCTCAGTCGCCTGCCTGGAAGTCACTTCCCAAATGTTACGTCCAATCCGCTCGAAAAAATGACAAGGGACGACGGTGCGTGAGCGCAATCTACACCCTGGATAACCGCCTGCAGGAAGAATATTTATGCGGTACGAATGCTTCCAAAGTAAGAGAAAAAACAGAAGCTGGAAAAATTATGTATGTTCCCCGGCGGAGTCGAACCGCCCTCGCCGCAACAGGCTCCCAGGCAATCCATTGGAATTGGGTGCGGGGATCTACTATGGTCTACGAGAGCTTGTTTTGTAAGCACTATGATGCTCTAAACCTCGCTGTTTAGCCGGCACCTAGATGCTCCCGCAAGTCTACATTGACACGCAGTCGGGGCATTGAAATGTACTGCAATTTCGACTGGAGTGGGTACATAATCCTAAAGGAGCTGGATATTTGAGGGCCGAGAAGGAAGCTCGAAAAATCATCTTAAACAACTTTGAAGAAGAACCAAAAAATGAATGAAAAAAGCTATAGCCAAGGCCCAGTGTCCTCGGTCAGAGTCGATCCGTTCGCTTCCCTAAGACCCGAGGATCTTCCGTATAAACATCGGGTGATCTATAGTGATTAACAAGGACTTGTTGTTTATCATCTGGACCTGCTTGAAATTCCATCCGCATAGGCATTGCTAGTACTATGCAACCCATATGTATTATCACCAAAGACCAAAGGCAAGAAATTAAATAAACAGTCTTCCAACCGACGGTACAATTAGTTGCAAGTCTCCTGCTTCTGGGTTTTGCACCTAGCAACAAAGCAATGGTCGTAGAAAAATGAGATCCTCGGGCGGGGTCGAATCACCGACTCCCCAATACATGAGGCCTCCTTGCGCATAAATATGGGGCGATCGATCATCATCCACGAGAACGACGGAACCAATGATAAATCAATACTCTTTCTAATATTAAATAAGTGCATGTTGGCTTGTTTCCAGCGCACCAGGTGCTCGCAGCATTTCCGGAGCAACATTTGAACGAAGAGATACGCTTCTGCCAGCCACCACCACAAATGCTGTTGAAGTCGTCGATGGTGCCATCCAACTGGTCGGTATGATCACCGTTACAATTCGCGTTGCTGGCAATTTAAATATCAGCGCATCGTATGGACAAGAGTTTCATGTAACATACGCCCAGAACACACAGTTCCCGCTCTGAATCTGGGCCGAATGGGTCTGGTCATTCACGCTGAGGTCGACGTTGACTATGATCAAGCAGGGTGAGCGAATTCCACCGTCAAAACAAGATAGGCCGATACTCACCGCACGTCCCATCAGCAGGGGAACTGGTGAAGCAAGTTCCGGCCAGACTGAGACCAGTGCAGTACTTGACTGTCGCTGCGAGTGCAGGAGCGGTGATGGAGAGAGCAAAGGCAATGGTGATGAACTTCATTCTGGAGTGTGGGTGATGCGACTGAGGTCTCTGGAGTTTGATAGGTAGTATCCTTTCAGACGCTGGGCTTTATAGATTTTCTGTTGAACTCTGCCGTTACCTTGAAACTTGGACAACTTGAGGCTCGGGATTGATGGGTGGGAGCGTTTGGCCAAGACTATTACCGAAGTTTTACGAGCTCATTTCCGACCTCGCCGATTAGACTTAGTACTCAAACCCAAACCGGTCCCACAAGCGAAAAAAAAGTTTCCCAAATATTATTGTCCGAGTAACTAAGTTTGTAGGTAAACCAATGTCCATAAATAACCAAATAAGTCTAAGTAGCAGTAAGCGAGTGTGTGTAAAAAGCAGGCAAGAAGCAGAAGATGGAGAAGAAAACAGCGGTGTACCCCGTTGTGCTCCGTCCGTAAATAACCAAACAAGTAGTGTAACAGTAAGCGAGTACTCACTGCGTTCCCACCCGTCCTAGACTCAGCTGAGACTAGGCGCTGGAGGTTGTGCCAGATGGAGTTAGGTCGGTGTAGGTCCCTACACAGCCCCCCATCTAGGCGACTACACGTAATGTCCGTCTGGCTTTACGGGTGCCGTGAAAGGCAGCTAGACTCAGGTCAGTGTAGATGAGGGTAGCTCATGGAAGGTGAGGCTAGTTCCCTAAACTCAGCTACACAGACCTAGACTTCCCTTTTAAAGCTGTTTTTGCCTCTCAGGTTGCTTGCAGATCCATGGAACGACCGCGGAAGTTATTTTAAGACCATCAAGTTTAAGCTCAAGTCCCTTTGTGCGTTGTGATCCTCAAAACTCCGCCGCGCAGGGATGCGTTGTCGTGCGATTTGTTCTGCCGGCAGGCCGCACCTGCCTTGCTCCCACTTTCTTTCACCGCAGCGCACGACTCGGATTTGACTACGATGCATCGAGGTGGCGCCCAGCGCAGCCGGTCAAATTCACAATACCCCGACTTCGACGACAGATATGGTCCTTCTCTAAGCACTGGCGAGCACATGGAGCACGATGGGTAATCCACTTGTCTGTGGTGTTTGTGTCGTCCTCATCGATTGTAGTGTTGGTCAATTCCGGACCAGCCAGGGTCCACAGCGCCAGTACAGAGTGCAAGAGACACCGGATTTTGATGGGTACGCTTTGAGACGCTGTTTTGTTCTTCGCTCTAAACATTTGTTAGTCCTGCCTACCCCACCCACCTGAGGAACAATCGGAGTATGTCGGGGTCGGGTCGGTCCGAGGCAGATAGGTGTGTTATCTTATTTGCTGACTGTCGTCCGCTCACAAAGTTCAGCGTTCCGCATTTCCAAGAACATGGGCATCGTCGCCACTATGGCGCCGTCGGCCACGGCCTCGCAGCTCAGTATGTTCCGATTATCAAGTGCTCATCTGCCGCCTCATTCCATCTGCGCTCTATCAGGCCCATGTCACGCTCATATTCGATGAATTCCCTCTATGAAGCGCCCCGCTTTCCGTCCTCTAATGCGATGCATGCGGAAGATACATCCGTAACTGCTCGCCAGATTGGACACCCTGTCCTTGAAACAAGAACAGCTCGAACAGCGTAACGCAGAGCTCGAGGCCATTGTCGCAGGAAAACCGCCCGGGGGATCCTCCAATCGCGGCGGGTTGGGTGCGCGCGGTTCGATCCTCCAGCAAAAGCGGAAGGCCACTCGGCGGCTCGCGCGTACGCTCCCCGAGCTTGATGAGGATACCGCCGCCGAAGCTGTGCTGCCCGGCGGTGCTCAGACCTCTGACGACGCCCAGCCCTCCGATGACGACGCGCTCGACGATGCAAGGTCTGACGACCCATAGGAAAACTCAGAGGAGAGGCCTGTTGGCACGTACCATCTTGGAGGCAAAGTTTCCGAGATGCACCCCACGGTCAAAGCTGCAAGGAGCGCTCTCCAGGTGAGTAGTCAAGCCCTCAAATATTCCAGTGCTTGCTGACCGCAGTGCAAATTTATCAGGGTCTGGTGTCTCAAAATTTACGTACCGTTATTGGGGTGCCCGGGACCATTTACCCCGACTTCGGCGTCCAACGCATCAATCCCACGACGCAAGAACGTTTCCTCGACCCTGCCTTTGAAGAGACAGTAGCTCATGCCACCAATTCGATTCTGATTGCGGAAGTTGTAAGGCAAGTTGAGGCGAATCTCGCACGCGTAAGTTTGTTCAACTGATTGCTCTTTTTCTTACAACTGTGCTTAAATATATGTACATTCAGGGCCCGGCATTCTATCCGGCGGGACTCGAGGCGAAAGGCTTCGCATTCAAGTGGGACCGAAAACTGCTGTTCGACATGACGAAGCAGTCGTTCCGATCTTGCAAGACCCAGTGGCGGCAGCACGTCGATGCGAAGGCCGCTCAGGCGAACGCGGTGAATCAGCAGAAAAACAGACTGCGGGACCGACGTCTCACGGTAAATATTCGACTCGGCGATGGTCGTTTTCCATTGACTGGATCGGATAGAAAACAAAGCAGCTTCAGAGAGCTGTCGAGAAATTTGCGGCGAAATACGATCTCGATCCGAAGGACGTCATGGAGCTCCTCCACGAGCAACTCATGTCCGACGAGGCGTCGGGCCCGGAGAATGAGGATACTCGAGGCCTAGCGGCTTGGAAGACGCGAATGGCATACACGAACGGTTATGATGATGTATCTGCGGCCGCGTTGGCAAAATTGAATTTCCTAGAGGTACTTGAGGCGCCGTGGCGCTCTGATGAAGTGAGTTATTTTCTCGAACTTGGATCGTCCTCTCTATGAGTCCGACAATTTCTTTCAGATGTCTAACAGTTTGCACGAGCTGGCGCAAATAGCTTACAACCTCCTGCCTGCCAAAGACAAGAAAAATATTCGCTACGAACGTGTCCGTGGAACGGGTCGTGTGTCGTCCCGTGTCCCGACCATTGCGCCATACAATTTCGGCATCAACAAAACTTAATTGGAGATGTACAAGGACGACCCAGAGTACAAACATCTCCTCGCCGACTGGGGAAGCTACGATGATCCTGTCGGGTTTGGAACGAACAAGGAGATGGCCAATGCAGAAGCGGGCTCGACTGATCACAATTCGGACGCAGACATCGAATCGAACGCCGACGAGTAGAATATGACTCATTACAAATACATTGCGCACTACTAGAGACCTTTATTGAACTGAATCACCGGTTTTAATCGTTACCCTCGTCGAGTGCGTGTTCAGAGAGCGAACTTGGATACTGCTCCGCTTTTTTAGTATTCGGTAACACTGCGAATTGTGGACTCGAATGTCACTCACACGATCCATTGTAGTACAGTCTACTCTGTCTTAAGCCATACCCCTCCGTAGACATGGAAATCTATGGGTTATTGCAGAGTATGGGGTCCAGCAGAGCCCGAAATTAAAGGAAAAGAATTACATAAGAAATTGGTATTTATTTAGACGCCAAAATAATCGGTGATCGTGGTCGGAATCATGTGTTTGGAACATTCCAACTGAGTTTCCCGTCCAAACGTCGCGAGGCCAAGCTCAAGCTTGCGGGCATATGTCCCATGTTCATCTTGGAGATACCTGCGCAGTATTTACAGAGCCTGAAGTGCGTCTTTTCTCGTTGGCTTTGGGTCCTGTGCAGAATCGGCGCCATCATCACATGCATTGGTTTCCATGTCCTCGCGGTCATCGCGCATCTTCTGGACCGCTTCAAAAATCTCCTCGTCAGTTGAATCCTCCATCACCTGCTCTGAGATCTTCTCCTTCTTACGTAGTCGTACAGTGAGTCCATCTTTACATTTTTTAACTGTTTCATTGAGCACAGAGAGGCTGTGTTTAAGTAATTCAAGAGACGGGTGCAGAGACACGAGAAAAGTGTCCAAAATCCTCGCAAAATAACCTACATAGACAGGCCAAATAGGGGTAAATTATGGGTTTTGACCGCCAAAAAATGTATGGGTTATGGAGTATTAAAGAGTTATGGGATTTTTCGGTGGACACCGAAAACCTATGGGGTTTTACAGAGTATGGGTTATGACAAATATGGCTTAAGACAGAGTAGACTGTAGTAATCCATAACGGTGGGTCGGTATGTTCCAATGTACCACGAGAAGCTTGGCAATGGACGGCAGACAACGGCATTACCAGAGGTCGAGAACCAGGTTCGGTAAGCGCGGAGTCTGGTCTTTTATGTACTGTTTCGAACGTGTCGTACTCCCACGTATTAACTCCTAGCTCGGTGCTAGTATAAAATCAGTGATTACTGAGAGCAGATGAAAGGAATTTGCGCACAATTTTGTGTCCCAGATGAATGAATCCGCATTAAGGGGGGTGTAATCCGACTCAACCAACCATTCAACCACGATCAATGCAGTGTCATCTGAGTGCGGAATCTCTAGCTGTCTGTGTACAAAGATCGCACGCACCTCCCCAACGCAGGCAACCCGCTCCTCCCCGTTTTTAAACCAAGCCCGAATGATCGAAGAACCCGCCTTGTTTCGAGTTGAACGCGTGGTTGGGGTGATTCTTCGACCATCAAGCAGAGCATATTCATAGTATCTGCATAGGGAACGAGGAGAGATGTGGGGTGGGTTCTGTTTATCTCCCGGGGATTATAGTGGACTTGAGGACGATCCTTGTTGTAGTACTCGAAAAGTCCGCGCCTGATGGTGTCCTCAATCTTTTTCATCGTGGATGCAACTCTTCCCAATCTAACCCGAGATCGAGAAAGTTCTGTAACAATCGTTATCGTTCAATTCATATTGTGACACTGTCTTTTTACCGGTACGTTCTGCATCTTGGATTGTGCCTATGGCCTGTGCCTTGGTGTCATGCCCAACCAGAATGTCAATGACTTCCAATTCCGTTTGAAGCTCGGGTGATCCAGCGCCCGTGGAAAGCATTTGGTAAAGCTGTACGGTTACCGCTGTTTAGTGCTTGAAATAAAATGTTCTAGGCAAACACAAACCGCAGAATCAACTGCCGCATTGCGGTGAAATTCGCGCATCATGGAGACCTCGAGAAGCCCCCCTGTCCAATTGTTGCTGTTGAGATTTTTAAGAAGCTTATTCAACCGTTCTGTCAAAAATGCCCAGAAGTTATACACAGGTCCATAGTCTGGTAACTGGTCGGGAACATGAACAGCCCAGTGATTATTAGGCTTCAGGTCGTTCTCGCCGTAGCACTATTGGAAGCTGGCAAGTTGATCAATTGTATGGACTGTCTGCATACCTCCTTATAATTCAACAAATAGCCTTGCAACAACGATTTGATTCGGTCCAGTTGGTCCATACGAATCGAGCGCCCGACAATCAGTTTTAAGGCTGTTGCAAACTGGAGGAAAATCTCGTCTTCTCCCACGATCATGCGTGGGGTTGGTTCGCTCGCGTCTCTTTTGGCCTTCCCTTTCAAGCTGTTGTATTTTTTCATCTCGTCGTCGTACTTGGCCGTTGCCTCTGGCAAGAACCGCTCCCACACGATAGGAATCTTCCGGCGTTTAACATTGTCAACTCATTGCAGGGAAAATATAAACACTTACAGTTATAGCCCAAGGACCCGTTACAGCAAATTTATATTCATCGGCAGTAAGTGATCCACCAGCAGGTTCCCCCACTCGTAGTGGAAGTCTTCCGGCCCATAATGGAGACTCGTACTTTGAAATTAAGTTGAGCTCGCCAAGCTAAAAATATATATAACTCACGCTCGCTAGAAAGTCGTGAATCCACGAAAGCTCTCGCTTAAATGCCGCAGTGTCCGCTTGAAGTGTTTTGGTTTGAATCCACAGTGGGTTTTCGCCACACCTTTAGATTAGTCAAACTTCACTCGGCTTCAAGAGTCTTTGACAAGTTCTCACCGAGAAGAAGGTTGTGCATAGGGTCGACGACAGTGTATCGTATCAAATCGAAATATTCCAGACGTGCGAACTCGGTCCAGCGAACACCGTACTTGCTGAAGAAGAGTTCCTTTTCTTTAGGTGTTTTAAGGGCCGCGTATTGATAGCAAAGTCGTCGATGTTCTTCACCAGTCCGGGGGCGAAATCCTGTTGTAATCAGCACTTTTTGGGTGGACGATAGAGGTGACAAACTTGCCATTTCTCAATGACCTGTCTGAGAACAATTCCTCTCGATTAACGTGACATTTGGTGCAGGGTGAAATATTGTGACTGTGATCGGCAAATCCGCATAGTTTACACATGGCGGGGTGGTCGGCGATTATCCCAACCAGTGCAACCCGCACGTTGATCCCTGAAATTGGTCAGACTGATGGTTGTTACTTGAGATGGACTTGGCATACTCGCCAAACTTACCCTCCGGGTGTTCCGGTGTTTCTATCACCATGCCTTCTTCGTAAAGATAAATTAAATCATCGACAATGATCTTCAAGTAATTCTGTAACTGTTCCGCCGTCGCTTCGTGTGTTCCCGATGGCATTCCACTCAGGATCAAATTGCCAGCTCGAAAACTATTTTAAATTGAAGGCCGACTTGAAAGCAACAGAGTACTGAACACGTACCGCGCAGATTCCAAGAGGTTTTGCACACAAAAGGACATGACACCGGAGGAGTGGCTTGGCCCATAATTGCTGGTCTTCCGCCCGAACCTAATATGCATTGGCACTTGCATTGACACTCACCAGTCAAGGCTGAATGTGACGCCCAGTCTAATTTCCTCGGCGGCTCCCGGGCCAAAAAAGAATCGTTCACCATCTTTGTCCTTGAGTGTGTTCCAGACCTGGCCATCTTGTATTGTCCTGGCTTCTCCGAATACCTCAGGGCGAGCCTTCCATTGGTTCACAGCGACGATCATTCCAGGTCGTTCAAAAAAATCCCGGAGGCCATCAGACAATTTCTGAATTGGTGCCACCATATGTGGTTTTCGCGGGGGCGAATGTCCAGTGACAGTTGAGACAATCGATTGAAACAGCTGCTGAGAGGAGGGTTGAAAGAGTGCAGTTTGACAGTCGTTGCACAAAGTATCCGCCGGGATGTTTCTGTCAAAAAGTCGGTGGCATTGGTAGCAGACAATGTGCTCAGTGAACCTGTCGTCCTTGAGGCCGAGGCGAGCAAATACAGTCTTAAGAGTCCGTGGCATCTCTTGACTGTTGGCAAGAAGGTTTCCAGGCAGTCCGACGAATATAGTACTGACGCAAACAAGGATCAAGGTACACGCTCGGAAGGAGACCTGATGCCGAGTGTGCAAGAAGGCCACAAGCAGCATAATACAGCGAATGTACCACGCTGAGTGCAGCCGAGCTCGTTGCCAGTCCAGAGCCTCCATATCCGAATCATGCGCATGAGTAGTTGTCCTTAGAGCGGCATTTTTTTTTTCAGAATTTACTCGGATAATCAATGTAGTGCTTACAGAATTATTTGGTCCGAGCTTTGACGCTCTCGAGGAATTGAAGTATCTGCTTGCGAAGGCGCGGTGCGATTGAAATTACTCTCGGCCGTCCCTGCAGATCCGCTGAAAAATTAATTAGACATTGAAAGGGAACAAACAAGGATTCTGCATACGGTAGAACGTCCGGTGGAGCAGGGTTTTGTGGTCTAAAACTGAGAACCGTTGGAGGGGCACCGCGCGAGGCCATGGCAGTGGGATGGCGAGGTAATGGGACTCCTCTGCCTCGAGAAGCCATGTTGGTTGCCCGTGAGCCACGGGGCCACCCCGGGGGTGGTCACTAGGCATAACAAAACGATACTGACCTGAGAGGACCGAAGTCCTTATATATTGTTGGCCCGGAACCACCATAACCTATGTTGGAAAGTAAATCCCATCCCACGCCAGACATGATGAATTTCATTGAGGTTTTGCCGTGGCAAGCGTAGGAACCTCGGGGAAATTTGGTCCTATACAGGAAACCCGAGCACTGTTAATCAGGGAAAATGAACCAACTTTGTAACCAATGATGCGCACCAATGCGCGCTACACCCGGAAACTTACAACTCAGATACTCACCAAATAGCGGAGACAGAGTTCACATTGCGGAGTTGACGTGTTGACGCAGCGGAGTTGACCTAGCCGAGACGGAGTTCGGATATAATTCCCCATTCACGGTGGAGTTCCCACGGCTCGACTCCTCCTCCTCTTTCTCCGTCCTTTTCCGTGTCTCCTCCTCCTCTCCTCTCCTATTCTTTCCTATTTTACTCCTATTAATTCCTATTTCACTTCTATGTATCTCCTACTTCATTCCTATTCACTCCTATTCCCCATTTCCATCTCCACTTCCATCTCCGCCTTCTCCTCTGACCAGCTACCAAGTCCGCAACTCCATTTAGACTACTGCTTCCATTCTCAGTAACCACATGGTACCTCAGTACAGTCTCCTTTCGACTCACCAGTTTCCTATAAATACTCGAGGTCTTTACGATGTACCCCATCTTCCCTCATCCCACTGCAATAGACTTCATTCCTCTTTGGATTCTAGTCATCCTCCGCAACCTATCTGCGCAAGCACTCGTATCGCTAAGCCCTTCGTCCTCGAGCACTGTCACTTACAGCCCCCGTCCTCGAACACTGTCATTTTTAGGTCAATATCCGCCCTCGTCATCGCCCAAGTATCGCATCGCATTCGCCCAAGTTTTATATTGTTTAGCCGCTCGCACATACCTGTTGGATTTGGGACATCTTGGACCACCTCGCACACCCACGTTCTCACTTCGCGCTTAGACCCGGAGTAGGCGTATCACCAATGCCAACAAACTGCGTTGGTGCAGCATGACAAGCGTAGGAACCTCGGGGCAATTTGGCCTGCAAAGTGGCTGCGAATGAAACTCGACCGCTGCTAATCGGGGAAACATGTCGCCAGACGCTGTGAGAGGATCCTGTATGCAACTGATTTTACATCCAATGAACTGCCGGGACGCCGTTTCAGTAGTGGACAGACGTGAAAACCTCGGACAATTTGACCCAAATAAGTGAGGAACTCGAGCTTCGTTGGACAGTTACACGGGAAAAACTCATGGAACACCTCCTGCATCTAATATTTTGAGCAACTGCATCCCTCCCCACTTTTGTAGGTGGCTACAAGCACCTGTTGCGACCTACACAGACCCTCCTGGACCTAGACCTAACTACACTGATCTAGCCAGAGCTAGACAGATCTCCACAGACTATGCTCTAGGCACCTAGACTCAATCATCGGTGTAGCCACTTCTAGGTTCCTACACTCAGGCTGAGTCTAGGAAGGATCGGAACACAGGGAGTGTGTGTAAAAAGGCAGGCAAGAAGCAGAAGATGGAGAAGCAAACAGCGATGTACCCCGCTGTCCTCCATCCGTTATCAACAAAACAGCAGCTCAGGCCTTGTAAACCTTGCAGTCGTCGATGAAGGTCCACGCCGGTGCAGAACCGCCGACGAACGACAGGAGGTCGCTGCCGTTGGCTATCACGGGTGCCTCTACGAAGGTGTACTCCGAGAACCCACTGACGCCGCCGACGCGCTCCCCGTTCCACAGGATATCGACCTTGGCGGACGCCTCGTCCGCCGGGCCGGAGAATGCAGAGGACATAAAGCACTGCACGACGTATGCCGCGCCCGCGTCGGTCTTCAGCGGCTTCGCGGGCTTGAGAGTGCCCGCGAGGCTGTCTTCATCGAGGGCGGCACCGAGGAGGGCTGAGCCGTGGCCACTGTGTGCGTAGGGTGGGAAGAAGAAGACAGTCGCGTCGAGGTCACCGGGAGCCGGGCTGACGCCGATCCAGCTGCTGTAGGAGCTGGTGAAGCAAAAGTCGTCGCATTCGGTGTAGCCTTCGAAGCCACCGTCAGGGAGCACGGTCTGGCAGGCGTAGCCACGGGATAAAGTCACGACGAGGGAGCCCTGGCCGAAGTTGACGGCGGTGGATTCGTCGGCGACGAGATAATACTGCGGGGAAAAGCATTAGCATTGGCGGGGTGCAGAGAAAGAGAAACTCACCATGGAGCAAGTGTACGTCGTAGGGACACCATCGACGACTGCACGCCAGATATTGAAGTACGCGCATCCACCGCCGTTGGGGTCGGCGCCACGGCCGTTACAGAGCTGTGCGCAAGCGTCCACATCATACTTGTCGAGGAAGGCGAAGCCCATGTACTGCAAGGCGAATTAGGATCGGACCAAAGGAAGCTCCTAGCGAAAAAAAAAGATGGAAGACGGGAAGAGAAGGAGCAGTTATGAAACGGGGGGAGAACGATCTCATTTGGGAAGAGAAAACGAAGAACTATGTTGGAATGGTATGGTCCAAAAGAAGCCAAACAGAGAAAGAAGCGCGAAGGGGACACGAAGAATGGGCAGGAATGACGGTGACAGGAAAGGGAAGAGCATGGGCGACACTTACTCCTGGAGCGTTGTTGGCACCACCGGTAGGTCCGAAGACTAGGTCATAACCATCGGGCGTGTCGGTAACGTAGCCCTGGAGGGCCCAACCGCTACTCTGCGTGATGAAGGTCAAGGGTACGGTCTCGTTGCCGACCTGCAGAGGTGTGAGTCGAATAAAAAAGATAATAGCGTGTCGCGTACTTGGTCATAAGATTGCTGTCCACCAAAGTTGAGCTTCTCGGCGGCGGTGTGGACGTCGCCGTACGCAGCACACTTGAGGTTGGACTTCTCACTGAAGACAAAGTCGAGCGGTTGGTTGTTGAATTCGTAGTAGAGATTAACAAAGACTGGCGGGTGTCAGCGGGGGCAAAGTTGAGGGAAGGAGGATGCTCACCGCATCCCTTCACGGTGGTACACCAATCCGTGCAGGCCTTGACGTTATAAGTCGCGTTATTTACAACGGTGTAGGTCAGGTAGGCAGTGCCCTGGATTGACGCGTCATGTTGACCAGCGGCAAGGCCATCGAAGACTTTCTCAAAGCCCGACTGGCGCTTCCCAAAACGTCCGATTTTGCGGCAGCGTCCGACGTCGCGGCGACGCGTGCTGTTGGAAGCAGAGACATCGGCGATAGTGGTGTTGGTGACAGTCCCGTCGATGGCGGTGACGCCAGTGGGCGGGACGTCGACGTTGGGTAGCACGTCAGCGGGGGCGGCTTGTTTCTGGTCGACCTGGTTCGCAGCCTGTAGGATGGCAGAGTTATCTGTCGTGGGGTGGGTGATGTTGTCGGGAGTTTGATGAGGAAGACCTTGGTGACCAGGCGGAATAATAGCATTCATGTTGGCCACTGTCGATCACAGTCAGATGCAACCGCATGGAGATGGGGTAGATAACGCACAAACAAGGAGCGCAACCAAGGCGAGAAGACGTGAAAGAGAAGGCATTGGAGCAAGTAGGTGAAATCTGTAAAGAATGTGGAGAAGGGGCTGAGAAAGGGAAAGGAATGTGGACGTTGGTGCTGCTGGGCGGGTTTTAAGCAGTTGGGAGACATGGCGTCAAGTTTGTTGGCGTCGCAACAGGTGTATGATCAGCGTCTGATCTATGCGCAAAGTAAAATGTTTTTGTTCGTTCCTGTAGCTTGACACGATAACCTTGTATTCGACTTGGCCAATGTCACTTTGTCCAAGCCCAAACCCTGATGCCTCGGCGCGGGGGGGCATGCATGCCCGGTATAATCAGAGGGCCGCCCAGATCATGACGGCATTTGAAGACTTGCATCCGTTGAGCTTGAGAATTCACATCCAGGAAATAATGTCAGAAGCAGCACGGGCAGGAAACCCAAAATACTAGTATCACAAGAAACACGACTCGAGAACAGAACCAGTAAGGACGGCGTTCTCAGCCTAGATAAGTGAGCCCGTCTGGGGAATGGAGCCGTGGAGGTGTCGGAGACTGGCTACAGGAAGGGGACAGAGGAACGAAGGAGCTGATCGGACGAGGGCGCAAGAGAAAAGCTGGCATGATTGATGGGATGATCGGCGGCATTATCAAGCATACTGTAGTATTTCGTTCAAATCGACACTGGATGTGACGCGTGACCCAAAAAATCAATTCGACACTTCGACAGCAGCCAAAATTTGGCGTGACACCAGCGAAATTTTCGACATCGAAACGAAAATTTTCACTTTTTTAGGTCTTACAGGCAATTTTGAGCCCTGTGTGACGCTCGGGAGGTTCGACAACCGGCCGCGTGATGCGTGACCCTTGCCAAATTTCGATATCGATAGGTGGGTGCGTGACGCGTGACTGTCGATTTGAACGAAATACTACAGTATTAATGATCCGAAACCACGGCATGCGATCGGCAATTAGTCCACACAAAATTCAACATTGCGACGGGATATTCATTCCCAAGAATATTCTTGCAATACAGTTTAATTAACCTCCTAAGAGCGTATACTAACTATTCTGAGTGAAACTGAAAAGGAAAATAGCAAATAGCGCAGCGGATGAAGGCGCTTAATTCCTATATAGCACACTGTATTAAACCCTCGGCCAGGAGGCCCAAGGGTCCAATGTGTCGAGAAGATGTTTAATTAAACCTCTAGATGCCACGTACGGGGCAAACTGCGAAACTTCAGGGCTAAATCTGTGAAATTTAAACCCCTGAGGGGTGCCAAGCAACTTAACACATATATCAAAGGCAGATATGGATCGCATATGCAAAATTTCGTTTAGTACATACTGCCACTTGAAGTTCCAAATTGAGCACAATGACGGAACGCAACAGGCGGGCTGTCTGATTTGCGTGCGAATCATCTCCATTGGCGTTTTGAACTTCCGATAGAACCCTTACTGTGGGCCAAGGAGAATGAATTGTGTGTCTGCTGAGAGTGCTGGATTTCCCGACACTCGCGGCTTCGGGATTTTGAAATCTCCTTCTTTACGGTCATGTCGCGCTCGACATACATGGTCCCTGGTTGCTCCTCAATAAACGTCTTCGAGAATAATTCCGCGGTGTGCGCACCCATTCGCTAATAACACCTCGCGATAATAACCAGGGTCGGTCGCCCTTTACTCCCTCCAGTTTCATTGCGTTTCCACTTCCCGGAAACCAGTGTTCTCAAGAGACCGTGTCGCGAGTAATACCTAACTACCTGCCACTGTCAAAAAGGCAAATGCCGCGGACTAAGGCTCCAACCTTTTCCGTGTATAAACGTGTATAAACGGTACCGTTTCCGTTTCCGTTTGTTGTGCTGCTGGGTTCAAACGGTTTATAAACCTTTTCTACAAGGTTTAAACGGTTCAGATATTTGGAGCACTCAATCGTGTTTGCCAAGAAAGATTCCGCTGAAATCCCGCCTGAATTTGGGCTAGGACTGTCTCTGAGATCTTGAGACTCTCTCTCAGCAGCAGAGATCCATGCTCCGACCTCCCAAAAAAACTCAACAGGGATACGATCCGAATATGGCAGTTCCTCCGGTGGTTCCTGGCTTGGCGCGTCGAGCAGTGCTTACTTACCTTCTCGAGGACGTTTGACTTCAACTTAACAGCATTGGTTCTCGAAATCATCAACTCACGGTGTCGCTAGACCATTCCATTCAGGCCTGTCATTTTCGAATACAAGTTCACAGCGCGCCGCGGCCATCCGCGAGTGTCTTGGTATGCACCATTTTGAACTGAATTTCATAAATATATCGAACTGAAATACAAAGAAGGTCACAAGCGAAGCGATACCTGATTAACTAGCAGCCCAGAGGCTGAGTACTGCCAGCTCCAGGTCAGTACTTCTGATACCCTGAAAATTACCGTGTATAAACCGTTTCAAACGGTTTTAGAACGTTTTCTAACCGTTTCCGTTTGTTGTGCCCAGATCCATACACGGAAAACAAAAGGTTGGAGCCTTACCGCGGACCCTGGCATACCAAATGCACAGGATTAACTTTCGAAGCCAAGCAGTGCAATCTCGCCCCTCATAGTTATGACCATAAAATGAACATACACTGCGTAAAATGGGAGGACTCGAGTTCACCTACTCAACGGGGATCTGCATCGTGTACACACACACACACACACACGTCTGCCAATGGGGGTAGCTGTACGTTCCGCTACCTTCGGCTGCGCCTCGACACCGGTCCGGCTACCTGTCTCTACGTCCGTCCATTACACATAATCCTACCTACCTACCTACTTCTACGCCACACTACCGATTCGCCCTAATTTCGACGTTTTACTGAGATTGTCCTCTGTGGACGACTGATATCATTTCCCGCACACCTGTTGCAGAGGTTTCCCGTTTTAACTTCTGCCAGCATGGCTGTGACGGTATTGACTTGTTTTAGCTTTCACATGTCAATGCCATCAGCAAACCCTGAGGCTCTTGTAGTGCAGGTCCATATCTCTGTAGCACTACATAGCACTACATAGTGCATACTCAACTATGGAGGGCTACAGAGTACTACATAGCACTACAGGAAAAATCAGGTTTTGCTGATGCCGCCACAGGTCAAAATTGCAAGTGGCTCCGAGGACGTCAGTCCGTTACCCCAATGCGGTGATCTTCCCCATGATCTGCACATTGCACATCACCATGATCGCCCAGGAGGCCCCCGGGGGCACTACCTTGTAGCCTGGTCGGATTTTGGCGCCCGAAAACGGCTGATTTACTCTATAAATTTCCAGTTCAGCCGCCTGATTTACTCTATTTCGGACTGACATTTGGGGCCAAAATTCCCATTTCCGCTGTGGTGGGCCAAGGTTTTCGCTTCTGGACCCTTTCTCAACCATTTGCACCCTCTACTCGCATTTTCCAACGACTCCTGAGTCTTTCAGCTCGATTCTAGGTCTACAGAATCAATCTCACCTTGGCCTTATGAGGATGCTTTGCCAAAAAAAATCTCGCGCTCCGCGAGATTTACTCTATTCCAGTCGAACTTTGCTCTATTCCAGCATGTTTTACTCTATAAAATGGCCGGAGATAGGGTCATTTTGGGGCGTTGATTTACTCTATCGCAGACCGTCCGGTAAGGTAGTGACCGGGGGCCTCGCCCAGGTTCACCAAAGTGCGGGCAGATGAGGTGCCAAGATTTTTTGTCGAGATTCTGGAAATCCTAAATGCAGCGATCGATCTCAATCGATCTTAAGCACTAATTCGACCGACAAATTCGTAACTTATCTAGTTACCTCCGTTCGACTGATCGAGATAGCAACTATCATTCTGCTGTCTTGCAAGATATACCATCTTCCTTCTCATGCCCTTATGTTTACTTCCCACAAATAGCATTCACATGCGCGCAGAGGAAATAAAGCGTGCTCTTCGCGAAATTGATTAGTTTTGATCCTGCTCACAAAATGTCCACTCTCGCCGCCGGTCCTCCCGATATCACCCTCTTGTTCGTATCCTCTTTGTTCCTCAGCACTGTTGAACTTATGGCAATAGGTTCGGGCCCATGCTCTTCGGCGTCATTGTCAATACGCTCTTTTATGGCGTCAGTGACTTCAATATCATCCCGATGCTTGCTGGTTAATATATGCCACAGATTTTGCTTGTCCAGGTGGAATCTTTTCGGGTTTCTCAACTACTCATGATCTAACCGAAACCCAGGCATTCATGTACTATAATCGATACAAGAAGTAAGCTGGCCATAGTCTTTCGTCACTACCGGCCACTCATGATGTTTCAGTGATCGCCCATGGTTCCGATATCTAGTTCGCCTCATTCTTCCCACTAACGACTGCGAGAATCTGATCCGCTCCTTCATTCAGGTCTTCTACCTCGTCATTTTAGAAACAGTCAATTGGGTATGCGACATTGGGCTGATTTAAGAGCCTCTGATCATCTGCTATGGTAAGATCTAGACCTCCCTCTGAGGCAGCTCATAGGACTCATATCTCAACCTAGGTAAGCCGGAAGCACTTATAACTTCACCACTCAGTGAGTAATTGAGACCACCGATTAATCGTCGCGCTCAAACAAGGATCCATAGTGCTGCGAGTCGGTAAGCTTCGCATCTCTCTATACTGCGACGTCCCATAACCCATCGCTCGTCTTCCCTCAGATGCAGTCCTTACAGTACGTCGCACCGGTCATCTCTCCGCAATTTGATGATTGACAGAGCGAACAGGTCCTGATATCGACGCCCATTCAGCTCTTTATTGCTTGGCGGGTACGTAGTCACCCGCTCGTGGGGTTCTCCAATCATCTGGCGATCATCTCCTTTGGTGCGCAAGTTCCATTCAACCTTATTTATTTCCGACAATAGCCCACCCGATAGGCGGCGGAATCGCCACCACGACAGTTGTCTCCATCCACCCCGACTTTGCAAGCTTCTCTAGCTTCCATCCGGAGGTCATTACATGGCTCGTCTCGAGCACCGCTTGCGATGTGTTTCTCACGGCTTCGCTTGTTCGTTCCCTGGTGTGTATTTCCCCCGTAAAACGTGACAGAATCACTGCGTTCAGACGGCCCGTAGGCAGAGGCCGTCGCCCTGGGTGGCCCTGTGCCAAGGTGCCTAGACCGACCCTGCTGACACCATGTCATCACAGGTCTGCGGCGACAGACCCTGCCTCCCTCTGCCTACCTAGCCCAACACCGTATCTTGGTAGACCCTCCCGGCGTTTCCCATCCTCTAGTTCTGTGAGTCTAAGAGCCCCAACATAAGTAGTGTGTTATTTTCTTTGATACACCTGATTTCCTAACGCTATTTTTGATCACCGACGACCCTGGGCTTGCTGGTCAACACCCCGGTTCGCCGCAGGCCACATGATTTTGAATCACACTGTCATTTCTGTACAGAAGGGTGATGAGGCGCCATTTGCAACAGGCAGAGCTGAAGTTTGGTTAAAATTGAAGTTGATTTTGCTCAGGTCGTTCGGCTCTGCCTCGGCTAACAGTGTTATGATCTTGAAATGATTGGCAAAGAAGCATCAGAGAACATTCCCACAACTCCCACAATCATTATTGTGAGGTTCATATTTAGTCTGCGACCCAAGGAGACGAGAATCTGATGCTGGGGGAGTTAGGCAGAGGGTAGGCACAGTCTGCCTACCCCAGATCTGCCGAGCTCTGCCGCCGGGGCTAGGCAGAGCCTCTGCCTACGGGCCGCCTGAATGCAGTGAATAGTGACCACTGTTCATTGAAGTGGACACGGAAAACGAATGTGATTTCGACTGACAGTTACATCAACAAAATCATCTGTCGTAGGTGCCTCCTCTCTCCAATTGACGCAAAATGGCTAAATGTCTGATATTAACGGTACAAACTGGATTTATCACGGCAACAGCAGCTTTTCTCGATATGCTCTTCTTCATTGTCCTCCCGATGAGCCGAGGCGCTTTATGACAATCTCTACCTTTTATCCACTCCACTATTTCCAGCAAACCACCTTGTAAGTAGTACCCATTATTTTCACAGGCGACCAAAGACGAGTCTGATCGAAACCAAAAGCAACTTTATGATAGATTTTGGGCTTAGCAAATTGTACACGAACGCCTTGATAAGCACGTACGTTGATCGTCTGTCTGAACAGGACTGATTCTAACGGAGATCCCGCAGACTTAACGCACGGCAATGGCGGGAACAAGTTTCTGAGCACGATGCGCCTAACGTGCTCTTCGAAAAGCCGCCCGTGGGACGGACAAGCTTCAACCTTGTTCACCGGCCAACTTTGACTTCCGGCCCTGCTACTACCCGCTTTGTGCGTATTACTGTGCTTCAAAAACTGGGTCCGACTGACTCTCTCCCTTCCGTTCAGTCCCAGATGCCAGAAGGGAGCGATTACATTGAGATGAGGAGCCCAACTAAGCTCACGCTGGATGTTGGATCCAAGCCGTAGCCTGGTAGTGTTCTGTATGTTTATGTATATATCCCCGGCGTATTCGGATCAAACTCCAACATAATGGATTCACTCTGGGATAGTAGTTTCTGTAACTCGTATTTCCCCAAATATTAAATGTACAAAACCGACAGACCGAAGCTCCACGATACAGGACTGATCAAGTATTTTTAAATAAATCGCCAAGTGGACGACCAACTGTGGAAATAAATCACAAGGCTCCATGGGTCATCTTGGGTGCCAAAATCGTCGGCAGGACTTCGGAAAATATTTTTGGAATCATTCTAGCCATTCGTGAACGAATTAAGTGCGTTTTTGAAGATATGTTGTGTCACCCTAACCCATATAATAGGGCCAATATGACTGTGCATGTGACGGGAAATGCTTACTCATGGAATGGGAGATTTTATTTGGAAACACCGGCCTCATGCACCATCTCTTTCTACCATGTTCGTTGGCTCCCCACCAATTACAGACACTCTACCTAAACCCATCGTTCCAGGGAACTAAAGACCTCGACTCTCTTCCGTGCCAACCTCTAACGCCAGAAATGGAGGCAGAGTTAATTGCCCGGGGCCGATTGTACACCGCCCTGTCCGGAATCCACTACCGATCTTGTAAGTGCAGACAATGGTCTTCGTTCTTTCACCAAGGAAAGTAGCAGTAATGCATTATGGAGGGCCATGGCCAGAGACCACAATACATTAATGTGGGAGGTTGGCCGTGTGGTGGTGTGATGATGACTGCGCCTCTGCTAGGTGCCGATAGGTGGTGGTGGTAAGGGCAAGTAGAGAGTGTTCGTCCTTGGGGGAGATAATGGTGTCGCTGCGCGAGACTGTGGTAGCAGTAAAATGTGTGTGGTTTATTTAGAGGATTTTGATACGCCCCAGGGAATATCTGGTCGTACGGTTCGCTATTCTAATGTACGGAGGAGAATCCACCCAAAGTCTAGCCTTCCCTGAATTTTGTAACACGTCCCGTTCTACAATCCTGTCGAGGAGCGGACGACTGTTTAGATGCAATGCGGTTTCCGTTGTTATAAATGCTATGGGGCCGTTCTCGGTTCTTTTGTATACAGCTACCCTTGGTCCTTCGACCTCTTCTGGGTGCTTCGTGCGCTGGGAGGCCCTAAACTTGTTTTCAACGACTCCGCTCCCGTCTGCCGTTCCGTTCTTTCCAAGTCTGTTCCCTACTAAATTCTCTACAAATCGTCTTCTTCTTTCCGTTCGCAAGTTCTAATGAGCGGAGTCGGCTTCTTGAGAGTGGCGATGAAGGTCGATACCCGTTCCGTTCGATGCGAGCGGTCGGGGAGTTATACAACTCGAGCGGTGACTGGCGTGGTGCTCGAGATCGCTGTTATGAAGAGCGGTCCGGAAGAGCGGTCCGCACAGCGGCGGACAATCCAAGGGCGGCGTGTCGATGTTCTGCCAGGCGCAGCCCTGGAGACCTTGTTTTCGTAGTCGGCGTACCCTTGTGAGCAGTACTTGCGTATCACTTAAGATGCGCTGGTAGTTTTAGATGCAAAGCGGAGGGAGGCGAGGCGGAGGGAGGCGAGGCGGAGGTGAGGTGAGGTGGAGGTGGAGCGCAAGGCGGCGGTGAAGCGCGAGGCAGCGGTGAAGCGCGAGCGGGAGTACCAAGGGGGCGCGCAGAGTCGGAAAGCGTGGGCGCAGCGGGAAAACACAGGGCGGCAGAGTCGGGGTCGCAAAACGGCGGCGCGCGTGCGAGCGGGACAAACGGAGGGGTGCACAGTCGGCGAGCGGCCGTTGTATGTCAAACATATCCTACGCGGGCTGTTCGCTTTCTTCCTTGGGCATGCGTTTAAGTTGTCGATCACAAAGTCGGCGAGCGGCGTTGCAGATAATCGATATTTACGCGTGCCATTCCGCTTTCTTTCTTGCGTGCGCGTTTAATGTCGCAAAGTCGGCGAGCGGTGTTGCAGATAATCTATATTTACGTGCCGTTCTGCTTTCTTGCGCGTGCGTTTAATGGTTGGCCAATTTGCTGTAGTGCGTGCGGGGTCAGGATCCGTTTTATGTGAGTGCCATGTGTAAGGCGTCGGATCGGGAATGTACTCTGTCCTTATTTGGCGAAGCCGTTTCCGCTTCATATGTGCTGTTCCAGAGCAATCACAAAGTGATGGCTCACAGCGGATTATACCCACAATGCAATGTGGCCGTAATCAAGCCATAGTAGGGGGAAGTAAAAGAAAAGGCAGCTTCGGGGATTGAACCAAAAGCCTCAGGATTACCTAATCATATAAGAAAGACAACACTGTAACCAACTAGACCAAGAAGAAGATAATAGAAGCTAAATTGATGGGACTATACCTAGCCAACACTGTTACATAATAAGCCTGTTTTTCACCTATTATGGCCTGCATAGGGCCATATGGTTAATGTTAGGGTTAGTGGTTAGTGTTAGGGGTTAGTGTTAGGTTAGTGCCTCCTTGTCTGGACCCAGGGATATATATTTCTGTTGGTTAGGGTTTTGGTTAGGTTGGTTAGGTTTTTGGTTAGGGTTGGTTAGGGTTGTAAAGTATATGTAATAAGCATAGCAAACAATTTTCGAAGACCTAGGGCAGCTTGCCTGCCCTAGGTGTGGGTATAAGCAGTCCCAGGTAGGGTAAGGCTAGCCTTACCCTAGCTGGGTAACAAAATATTATATATATGGTCACTTTAGTGTAGTGGTTAGAACTTTAGATTTAGATTGGTGATCAATACCGAAAGGTCTGTGGTTCAATCCTCCTTTTGGCCCATTATTCTTTTAATATGTTTTGGCAACCTGCCACATTGCATTATTGCAGGCTCTTGGTCGGATGGCCGAGCATCGTGTTTAATGCATTGTGGCTGCAGGCCACGGCCTGCAACATTGCATTATAGGTACAGTCTCTACATCTTCTTTGTACTCACCTGTCTCTATTTTTTTCTATCATTTCACAGATCATAATGTCTACCTGAATATCCCAACATCTGACCTTCGCTAACCCCAAAATCCTGTAGGATCGCATCATAGTAGATGGAATTGGACACGCCGATCCCCACAACTGTATCCGTCCCCCGTAAGTAATGCACTCTCAGCTTGGTAGTCCGACGCCGACAGCAATTTAGAGCCCAAGAGGTTCCCGATTTTCCCGAGGAAGATCTGTGGCTTCTTCCTAGTTGCGTTCATGGCTTCAATCTCACCCAAAAGGTAAGCGAGTTTTCCGTACTGTCTGAATCCCGCCGACCGCTCCCATCGTAGACGTGGTCTACATTTTACGTCACCGAAATTGAGCCAATTTCATTTGACGACAATGCGTGGGCTCATCTCGTGTTGGATCCGGAGACCAAGGTAAATGCAGAGATGCGTATTTCGTCGTTGTATTTAACCGCCCTGCAGGTTCTGAGGAGGTCGCTTGTTCAAGTCACCCGGAACTCGAACAGCTTCGCGTCCAAGACTATCAGCGATGTGATAACTGGTAAAGGTGGCGGTCTTGTGGGTCTTATTCATCGATTTTGGCAATGATTCGAACTCACCCGTTCCAGATCTGCGTCCTTCATGGCCCTCCCGGAACCGGCAAGCTCTGCATGTGTTGCGATCTTTACACGATTGTTGTCCCCAACAGACTTTGACTGCGGAAGCTGTCGCAGAGCATTTAAAGCGGCCGCTCTACATTGTCGGGACATCAGAGCTATCGACTAAGCCTTCTGAGCTAGAAGCAAAACTCAAATCAATCCTCGACGTAATGTCCTCGAAATTAGAATGAGGCAAGGTCATTAATAGGCATGTACAGCTCGCCACGGCCTGGGACGCGGTACTCCTCATTGACGAAGCAGATGTGTGTTATGTGCTCGATTTGCAGCGTATCACTACTGACGGCGCATTCTTTGGAAGGTCTTACTAGAACAGCGGAGCCTGCACGAGGTATGAGTATCGCATTGGGCGTAATGTGATTCGGATACTCATCCCACCACCCACAGATCGAGCGCAATTCCTTGGTATCGGTTGTGTTGCGGGTCCTCGAATACCACCGTGGTGTGCTATTCTTGACAATGAACTGTGTCAAGGTCTTTGATGCTGCGTTCTTGTCCCGCTTTTCCATCGGTACATTGGTATTGTTTATACTGGACCACATAATTGATAATTCCCTCAGCGATCAAATACCCGGAGCACGATCTACACTCCCGCCAAGTCATCTGGTGCAAGTTCTTTGAGCTTGCGGGTGTGAAGACGAAAGACGCCGACGAGTCTGGGCGCTCAACGCCCACGGACATGGTATTGCTTGAAGATCCCGCCAAAGTCGCCACTATGTCGGAGGCAGAGCTCGATGAGCTCGCAGAGAAACCCTTCAATGGGCGAACCATTAAGAACCTTGTCCGTACGGCGCAGGCTCTCGCCCTGGCTTCGTGTGTCCCACACCCAACCTTTACACGAAAGAGTACTTATGACTGGACAGGGACGAGCCAATGTCAAAGGCGCACGTCGATATTGTGGTCAGGTCGCAGGAGAAATTCTTGCGTGAATTTGCAAATGTTTCAGGTGTGGAATGAACGAACGCCAGGTGTACTGTTGTACTTGTATTGATCTTGAACAGTTGGCTATCATAAACACATCGATGTTGAGAAAAACTACAATGCTAATTTGATTCCACTGCCTTCACGGCTGTCCTGGATCGAAGACTGGACGATCTACTAATACGAGCGTTGAAACATTCCGCAAGTTGGTAACGTTTCAAGTCCCAACTAGTGCTCGTACCTCGCATGTTGTAAGTCCCAATCCCTTTGTTGAGTCCAGGCCAATTTATGTACTAACTGCTAATTCTGAAAGCATCAGATATGTGCAATTATGTCTCCATAACATTTCATCAACGCTGCAGGAGAGTCGCAATTAGTTCCCATCCGGACATGCTCAGAGGGAAGAATGGACTAAGATGTTGCGGGTACGTCGCAAAGGTTTCCAACAAGACTGTTGCGGATCCCGGTCTCTTGCCTCGCACTGTCTTCGTCATAAGGAGGTACCCGATCTGGTGAGCACTTAACTCGATTCAGTATAGGACATCCAAGTGGAATCAGCCGAGGCGGAGGTGGGAGACCCGAGTGGCACGGGCTCGCAACAATGTGTCGTGGCATGAACGATTCAGTCCGGGCCTCACAAGCTCAGTTGAACGCGGCCTCCTGAAATTCTGTTCCGCAATGCATGAACACTCTTTGTTCGGACGGCGCAGGGTTTCGCCGCCACAGAACTCGTAATAGATTTAAATTCAACTATGGAGGAACAACAGCGGAGAAAGGTACATAGAATCGATATAATGATACTTAAGTAATAGTTAGTTGGGACTGAAACTATAGGTGGGTACAGACACAGTGCTGCCCTGGGTTCCCCCGTTCTATATGGTCGTGTTCGCACACGTCGTTGCAGCAGCAACCGACCCCGCGCATATGTGTCCCACAAAGTTCGGTGGCATATCCAACAGCACACACATGAGCGGCTGGTTATTCGCCACGAACGAAAACGGGGCGGTGACCTTCCCTGCCTGGCCGCCCGATGCAACAGTCGACCTGAGCGACCATGTGGCTTCTGAACAGAAGGAGGCCAAGCTTTCAGAGAGGAGAGCAAGCAAAGCAGAGCACAGTGAGGCTATGGCTGAATAGAAGGAGCTGGACCAGGTCAGGAAGGAGGAGAACAAGAAAATTAAGGTGCACCAGCAGGCAGATGTCACAGTCTGGGAAGAAGAATGCGACTGCAAGAAGGTTCTTGGTAAGCGGCCATCATGGAAGAAACCCATTCTCAAAGCCAGTTCTCACCAGTGCCCAAGCCTGGGTTTTTGGGTGACAAGCCCGACGATCTATCCACCATTAGGACCACTGAATAAAATGATATCTACCAATCTTTCTTTGGTGTCCGAGTTCTAGGGGGGGATAGTAACACATTTGATGCTTAAGTGCGCAACAGGTGCTGGATTAGAAGCAACAGCCAAACAGTAGCAACATCATACCATGTGATTGTATCAGTGAGTGGTGTCAGAAATTTGTTTTTGTGGTTCTCTTGTTTGGAACTCTAAAATTAAGACCTCTTATACAAGGATGTTCTGCTGCAAATCCGATGAGATCCCTTTCATTACCCGCAGAAGTGAGCCAACATGCTATCAGACCTTATCCACTCAATGTGCACTGAAAATAAGTGCGAATTATAAATCTATACAAACTGGCACATTCTTTCGTGGTTCAATTTTCAAGCTGCTGCATTGGATTTTGGACAGTACACAAAGTGCGACACAGAAGTACCCAAAAAAGTGCATCTTGTTCAGTCACCACAGATGGTAATACTGAGATATAGGGTCTAGGGGAGCTCCATATGTCCCAATACATTCTGCTGATGCTGGATCCCAAATATAGAAAAACATATATTAAAATATATCTCTAGATATCCAGGTAAATCCATATTTGTCAGTGCAAAGGCCCCAGAAGTAGCAATAGTGGGAACATGGGCAGCTGAGTGATACATGTTGTAAGATCGTCTCAAGGCTGCGATGCAATATACCCAGCCCGACAGTCATGACCATCTGACCCTTGTTTCCATTGATATTCCCCCTATATTTGATCCATCTCATACACAATTTTCCTACATATATTCTGTATCCTTCTAACTTGAGCGGTGACTGGCGTGGTGCTCGAGATGCTGATTATGTGGAACGGTCCGTACAGCGATGGACAATCTAAGGGCGGTGGGTCGATGTTCTGCCAGGCGCAGCCCTGGAGACCTTGTTTTCATAGTTGGTGTACCCTGGTGAGCGGTACTTGCTTATCACTTAAGATGTGCTGGTAGTTTTAGATGGGAAAATTAGATGTCCTTATTCGTAGCAGCGTCTCATATTTATAGGAAACTGACTGTCTAGCACTGCCTTCTACACATTCCTCTGGTCCTTCTCTGACTCATCGCATCCCGTTCCCTGAATTGGGGTCGCCACATGCTCCTTTGACTGGTTCCGTCCATCTTTGTGACTCGAACGAAGTTCCCGCCCCATTCCTGTGCTGCGCGTGGGATATCTGCTCGATGAACACATGGTGCTTCAGTTTTCCGCTCTCAATTCTGCATTCCCAGAGGCTGTGCGTGAGTTTTCCGCTCGCCGAACGCGCGCTTCTTCAGTCAGGGATGATTTCTGCTCCCATATCTGCATTCCAGAAACCTGTGTGTGAGTTTTCCGCTTGCCAAACACGTGCTCCTTTAGTCGGGGATGATTTCCGCTCCCATATCTGCATTCTAGAAACCTGTACATGAGTTTTCCGCTTGCCAAACACGTGCTCCTTTATTCGGGGATGATTTCCGCTCCCTGACTCTTGTCTTGGTGGGCCTGTTCCTTCTTGATCGAGTTCTCCTCCTTGTTTTATTGATACCCTCCCCGACTTGAATGACCTATTCCTTCTTGAAGGCTGCTCCACGGGCTCCATAATCATACCCTTCTCGACTTGTTTGACCTATTCCTTCTTGAAGGCCCTCTGCAAGCTCCATAATCATACCCTACTTGACTTGTATCGTGTTCAGTGCCTGACTCAGCTTTGCTGGCGAGGTGAAGCAGAGCGAGGTGAAGTGGAGCGAGGCGAAGCAGAGGGAGGCGAGGCAGACGTGAGGTGAGGTGGAGGGGAAGTGCGAGGCGGTGCGTATCTGCCAAGAAGCCCTACGCCTCCCCCACTATGACATACCAAAAAAGGAAAGAGCTTACAAATGTGATAAGATATCGACTACGGTCATAGTGTCTAAGTCGCGCTACATTTCCGCTGTATCCTACATCTCCATCCATGCAAAATAAAAATACTGTCTTCACAACTCGACGAGCGGCGCTACGAGTGACGTTTACGTGTTCTCATCAGAACGTGTCGGCCTTGCACGATAGAACATGGCACTTCCGAATGATTTGTCCCATGTCGAAGGCGTTGCTCCTCGGGTTGACCTCAACTGCCGCTCTTTCTCCAAACACGCTCTGGCCATCCGCATGAACGATGCCCCCTCCCTTTCCAATGACTCTAGCATCCGCTGGTCACGGAACTGCCTCTGATACTTGAGGCCCTTGACAAACTCCTCGATCACGTCGATATTCTCATCCATCGCCTCGAGGAACGTCAGCTGGTTTTCGTTGGCAGGCTGTGTATCCACCAAATCGTTGTTGTCGTCGCCGTCCGATTCGAGGGCCGCATCCGGAGGACCAGTACCAGCTGCACCATGTGCATTGTCCCCACTCTGCTCGGGCGCCGCATTTGATGCATCAGACGTGTCGGACAAAGGCCGTAGCGAAGGATGCACCCAGAATGGTGCAGTGCGTTGGCGCTTGACTTCGAGGAAAAACACAGGAGGGACAGGTTCTACGCCTTGTACTGTGTGCTTGCAAAGGAGGAAGCGGGAGATTGGGAGCGACGGACCGGTGCATAACATTTTTTTCACGTCCGTCTTGTATGCAGGATTGACAGGGATCATGATAGGTGTCTTCTCAAGCTTCCTCCACACGCACTTGAAGGTTTTACGCCAAGACGGTAGCTCGCAATAGCGTCCAGTATCGGTAAGTAGGCGGTCTAGTTTCCGGTAGTACGTGGGAGCTAGCTTGACGACAAGGATCCAGGCCAGCAGATCGCAGCGCGGCATATGGAAATGATGAAGAAAATCATGCTTGATACGGCGCCAACTAACATATGGGTGAGTAGATACATTCGAAGCGATATGCTGCACTGACTGGCTTTCCAGAATCATCGTAGTCTTCAGTACCGGGATCTCTTCATGTACGGAGCGGGCCCAAAGCTCCCAGCGTGAGCTCCTGTACCAGTTCTCCCACAGGTAAGCCCACACCTCCCGCAGCCCGTGCTCGACACAAAATTTATACATTTGTGTAACAGCCCAGCGCTTTATCCCTTTGGGACTTGGGTGCGCATACCCCGGGAAGAGCGGATGGGCACAAAAGTGCTTCTCCATCATATTCACGATCGGCTCGCGGAACCTTGCCGGACAGAAGGTGCGTCGGGTCGGTTTTTCTTCCGCATCATCCTCCTCACTCTCGTCCCCAGGTACGGGGTCGACTGTAGCACCATCGGACCTCGCCTTTGTTGCTTTCGGACCTGTGGGCTTCGCTCCTGGCCCCGTCACGCGAGCATTCATGGCGCGATTAAGGATTTTCGGGTCTGCGGCCTCAGTGTTTTGTGGGGGCTTTGTGACACGCCCGGCTCTCGTCCGCACACCCCCGTGAGTCTCCGGAGCTTCGTTCTCCTTCCCCTCGATAACTGTCTTTGCAGAAGATCGCGGCACAGTCAAGCTCGATGCTTCTTGAGTGCGCGGGTGGGTACCAGCAAGGGGTTCCTCGCCTACGCGTTCCGTGTGTCCCTCAGCTCCCCTGCTCTCATTCTTCCTTCCTCGTTCCATCACGCTGCCATCACCAACCACTGCAAGAGGCTGTCGGGCGGGGATAGTGATACGAAGCCCGTTGGCAACCGTTATCGTCCGCAGCAGCTGGGAGGCGGGTACCACAGGTGTAACAGTGTCAGGCACGCCTCCCTCATACTCCGCCCCATCGGCCTGCCCTGTCAGAATAAACGCAACATCAATGAAGGAGAATTCGGTGTTCGCTCAGCCCGGATCGTATGGCGTCATCGTGAGTTTGGCCATCGCAAGCTGGGTGCGTACGGCGCGCCGTAAATGCCACCAACAGAGGCAGATTTTGGCATCCCATACATCCTTTAGCATCCCGATCTCTGCCATATCCTTGTCTACATGGGTAAATCGTGCGATAATGCCGTACGTATCGCGCAGACATTTGGCCCAAGCAGTGAGGGCTTGTCTGCGCTTCCCTTGATCAATTGATGAAGCGGTCGACAGGAGCAGGTACGAGACGGTGATAGGGCGTGCTCCCGGGCACGGGTAAAAACCACAGTTTTTATTCATTTTTGAACTATCTTACGGGACTACGTGAGGCTTGGGAACAGAGCGTACACTCACCTCGGAGTGGTAGGCTACGCTGTTGACAGTCGAAAGTCAGCGGGCCACTCGGAATAACAGCATAACAATGACTCTAACCAAGTCAAAGTTCTGCCAATTAAACCACAACCGTTGAGCTCCGGGAAGTAGCTAAACACTACTTCTTTGAGTACTAGAAGCGAACAAGAGGAATTATTGAAGTCTTAGAGTTGGCTGCTGACGCGGAGAGCCATACAGAACTATGGAACACAACTGATACTGATAAGTACGAGTCAGCGGGCGACTCTTGCAGTCTAACGAATGCATTAGTTCAACCGCGGGAGACGACTACTAACTAAAGATGTGATGTGACAGAACATGTCAGAGTCGGCGGGCGATCCTCTTAAAGGGTATATTGACCCATGAGGGTCGCCGGGCGATGTCTGACACATTGATTGATATTATGATTGCTTCGGGGATTCTTTCCCCGGTGACTACTTGATATAAACACTACCTTTTGGAGTGGCCCGCTGACTGCGGTACCACTCCGGGCGACTTGGAATGAGATGAAGGAACTCTTTAAAAAGGACTTAACAGTCGCCCGCTGAACCAGACAGAGTCAGCGGGAGAGTTTCTGGTTAATCACGAGATGATACAAAAGTGTTACAGTTGCCTAGACAATGAGCACGCCATAGCACACCATGAAGGTGTGGCCGGGAGAACCATGTGGTGTATCTCCGGGAGAAGGACTTTATACCCACGGAAGTGAATACCTCATTTTCTATTGGTTCATAACCTCCCGGGGACCACGTTGGTCTCTGTTCCGAAAGTTTCCTTTTATCTCCTTTCATGCTCCCCAGTTTGTATAAAAAGCCTAGTAAAATACTTGTAACAGTAGTAGACTATCCCCCGGGAAAAGGGCAATATAGTGGACTCAGAGAATTGAACAGACAGAAATCAGTCAGATATCAGAAAGATTCGATATAGTTGGAGAAGCCTACGTGAACTTGCAGCCGTCAGTTATAAGTGCACCATCATCGCGAGACGCATTGCCCGCTGACCGCCGGCCGTTCAACCCTACCCTCCATTGAGAGCGTAGGTTCTAGAGTGGAAGACGCCCCGCTGAATCGGTTCACCCGTTGACGTACCCCGCGTTGGTTGAGGTCGGCCGCTGACGCTGAACACTGCTGGTTTCTCGAAGTCAATTACTCCGGGCCACGCACTAGCCTTGTCGAAATCAGAATTGTCGTCCCCCGGTGACTCTGCTATAAGAATTAGCATTCATCCACACTATTGAAAAGTGAACACATCTTGAAGGGTTTCTTAATCCTACTTCCCCGAACACACACACACGAGTATTGAGATTTGGAGTTTGTGATTGATATTAGATTTTGGATTTGTTGGGTTATAGTGATTCGTTCGCTCCCGCTCACTTATTTGGATCATTTGATTTCACGGCTGCACCCCAGTGCACCGTTTCAACAGGGAAGCCAGCATTATCGTACTCGCCCATGATGCTATGAAGTTCGAGGTGCTTTGAGTTCGTATTATCTGTGTCGGCACGGTAAGTCTGGGTTTCCTAATTGGGACATTATCACTTACATGTCGCGTCGACCCCTATCTCGACGATCTTTCCCTTCAGCGGTGTCGCAATCTTCTTCATTCCCCAGCACAGCATCTCTACCCCCTCAGGGACGGCCTCTGGCGTGAAGATATCGACGTCATCGGTGAGTTCTTCCAGTAGCATTTTCGTCGAAGGAAGCTGCTGATCATCGCGCCGCCAGAAAACCTCACTCATCTCCATCCAGGCCCTGTGAATTTGTGCAGCTGTAACAGCAGGGAATGCCGCTTGTACTTTGCCAACCATCGCGACAGGTGTCAGCCATTGCACGTTCTCACGGACTATATCAAGTGCCCCCGCCGGCATCGAGACGTCGGTATAATTGACGTGTTTCCCCGCATGCTTGAGCTGCACTGTCACGACCAGCTCCTCATTGTCATTGTCGGATTCTCGGCAGCTAATTGCTAACTTGCTTCCACAAAGAAATCTCTTCATCCCGACGTTATCGAGATTACGGATATCGGGATTTTGTGAGGCTTTGGATTTCTTCTTCCGAGCTTCGTCCTGACTGCACCAGAAGCGCGTCCGATGGCCACTTTTGAGTTTGCGATGATCCTTTACACTGTGGGCTGTGAGTTGTCTATATTTGAATTAAGACACTGTGCTTACGTCCACCGATAGCCACTAATCTGCCAGATTTCGGTAGCTACCATCTGCACACGTTCCTTTGGACTGACTAAAGGATCCACAGCAAGTGCATAGCATCCATGGAAGTCAACGGCTTTCCCAGACTTGAAGTCGACTCGCAAGGCATCAAAGAAGCTTTCAGCGTCAGAATATGTTTCGGCAGCCTACTCGTAATGTTAGGCCAGTCAAGGTGATTATAAAACCTGTGAGTACCTCATTGTTGTTGTCTTCTTCCAGCCCCAAGATCCCTTCCCCAGTTTCCGTCTCGCTATTCTGGTCATCATCGCCATTGTCAGAGGATTGGTCTGTTCGGCGCCGGCTTGGTGGTCCACCATCAGCACTGCTAGTCGAGGCGCGCCGTTTCCATGATGTGCTGCCAGTGTTCATGGAAGCTGTTGCTTTGGCCTTCTTCTTCTGTCGGGATCTCCTTTGATTTGCGCGGTCGAGGGATCGGCATTTTTCACAGTGTTTAGGATCATTTATATCCAATAAAATTTTGCACCAGGGTTTAGCACATTTTTTAGTAGCCAGAGGAGGATGAGCTGCCTCAAGAGGGTCGTCCATGGGTGAAGGCCTTTGTTGAAGCTCGGACGTGATGTTTGGTTTGGCTTACACGCACGTGCTGATGAGATATCCCTTTTTTGGCAATGTCATAGTGGGGGAGGCGTGGGTCAGCTTATCTGCCAGGTATTAGTCGAGCACGCAGAGTCAGGCGCGAGTCAGGCAAGTAAGTCGGGCACACAAAGTCGTGTTACTAAGTCGGGCCGCAAGGTCGCGTTACTAAGTCGGGCGTGCAAGTCGCTGCGAGTCCATCCTAAGCAAAGTCCACGTTAGTGTCGACGCGCGTAAAGTCAGTGCAAAGTCCTTGGCATTATGGCGCTGCATTGGCGCATGTAAAGTCGGCGCAAGTCCTTGGCATTACTAAGAGTCGGTGTTCGGCGTGCAAGAGTCGCGGTATTACTAAGTCGGGCGGCAAGGCCAGTCCACCTTACTAAGTCGGTGCGCGTAAAGTGGACTGCAAAAAGTCGGCGCGAGTTGGTGCTCGGACAGTTGGTGTTTTCATAGTGTGACAGCCATTCTTATTTCTTTTCGCTGGTGCAGCCTTTAGTCGATTCATGACCCTTTTCCTTTTGTGGCGCTCGCTTTTCCTGCTGCGTTCAGAGAGTTTGTGTGTGTGCATCGGAATTCACTGTAGTGTGAAGTTGCCAATGTGTAAGGGTGTCGAATCAGTAATGTGCTCCTCTATTTGGTGATGCCGTTTCCGCTTTGTATGTGCTGTTCTAGAGCGATCACAAAGTGATGGCTCACAGTGTTTGTCTTTGGCCCCAGTGTGCCCCCCCCCCTTTTTTTTTTCTTCTCGTCAGCTGAAAATACAAAGGCAAGCAGAAAGAGATAAGCCACTGGAGAATAGACTAGAAGAGTGTACAGAACATAGCTACTGACTAGGGTATTTATACTATGATATGAGGAGTCCAGGGCTAGGTGCAAACAGCAAGGAGTATCATCAGGAGGAGGGCATCTAGGGAGTAAGGGTTAATGCAGGGGTAATAAAGGAGTCAATGAGGCAGAAATGGGTGTTGGGGAATAAAGGAACGGGTATGAGGGTAATCACCTGAGTGGTTGAAAAAGCTGGTTCCATGGCACAACAAACAATTAAGCATGAGGGGAAAGGTCTCAACCAAGATAGATTAGTACCGTTCAAAGTTGGCCCTACTCGTGCTCCTACTCATCTTCCTACTTCAGCTCCTACTTGTTATTTCTCAATCAAAAATGCAACTTTTTCTTTCGGGTAAAATCTAGTCCATCTGAAATGTTATTCTGCACCCCCCAGTCAATTTTGAGCCATATATTTCAAGCCATTATTGCATGGCCAGGAGTAGGGGGTTTAAATGTGTTGATTAGTAGGAGCTCAAAATGGTCAACTTTGAAACCATTGCCCATGCAATTTGCAAGTAGGAGATTAGTAGGAGAACAAAAATGTTGCAAATGTTTTCTGAGGTTTAAAAGGCCAAGGAGGTAGTTCTGTGGGTCGGTGTATGTATAGAAATGCTACAACTTTGTGAAAAAATATCGGGGTAAAGAGCAATAGTCATTGAGAAGGAAATTCAAGTAGGAGAAAGATTGCAAAAAATAGTGGGTAATGATGGGTTGGCCCTGTGCCAGCCTTGAACCCATTAGCCAGAGTCCCACACAGGCGCTGCATCCAACGGTGTATTGTGCGTAAACACATTCCCTGGCTGGACTGTTTAGCGGGGTTGAAAGAACGTGGTCCTGGGGAAAATAACAATAGTGTGGTAGATTAGAGATGACTTGGTCGTATTTCCGGGTGATCCGTTTTTATGGTGGCGGAAGAGTACTGGATAGTACTACTCTTAATGCCATCTTGTTCCACATAAGTTTGCAAAAAAGGAGCTCTGACACTCCTACTGACAAAAAGATCCTGCTCCCATCTCCTACTCATCCTCCTTCTGAGTTCAGGAAGATGAGTAGGAAAGCAAGTAGGAGCGTGAGTAGGAGAGGAGTAGGAGCAACTTTGAATGCCACTATTGTTCTAAATGTTTATTATTTATTAAGAGTTTCTGCATAGCACTTTGCCCAGTATGCACCATATACAAACTTGTCATATGAGAGCAAGGTCTGATCTTGGCCAATAACAAGTGTGTTGTGTGGAGACCACAGTCCAACCCTAAAGGCCATAGGGAGCCAAAAGAGGAGTTCTGAAGGGAGACAAGAGACCCAACCATTTTGTATTTGCCAATGCAGAGGCACAGAAGGGGATTTCAGGTGAAGAGGCTGGAATAGAGAATGAGTCCATACTGAAGGTATGTATAGAAGAGGAACCTACACTGAGTAAACTCCATCCACTTGCAGACGAGGAACATTGTAGAGGTAGGCCATCGGCAACACCATCAACATTCCATGGACGAATGGTGCAGTCAGAGAGAATAGACCTGCCATTGGGCGGGAATCTAACTGAGGTGACTGACTCAGTGTGCCCCTCCAGGGGCTCCCTGAGTGCAGCTCCAGTCTCTGCATCCCAAATGCGCACAGTTTTGTCTAAGGAGCCAGACACAATTCTCTTACCATCAGGTGAGAAGGCAACTGAGGTGACCTCATTGGTGTGCCCCTCCAGTGGTTCCCTGAGTGCAGCTCCAGTCTCTGCATCCCAAATGCGCACAGTTTTGTCATGGGAGCCAGACACAATTCTCTTGCCATCAGATGAGAAGGCAACTGAGGTGACCAACTTGGTGTGCCCCTCCAGTGGCTCCCTGAGCACAGCTCCAGTCTCTGCATCCCAAATGCACACAGTGTTGTCATGGGAGCCAGAAGACACAATTCTCTTGCCATCGGGTGAGAAGGCAACTGAGGTGACCAGATTGGTGTGCCCCTCCAGTGGCTCCCTGAGTGCAGCTCCAGTCTCTGCATCCCAAATGCACACAGTTTTGTCTAAGGAGCCAGACACAATGTTCTTGCCATCAGGTGAGAAGGCAACTGAGGTGACCCAATTGGTGTGCCCCTCCAGTGCCTCCCTGAGTGCAGCTCCAGTCTCTGCATCCCAAATGCGCACAGTTTTGTCATTGGAGCCAGACACAATTCTCTTGCCATCAGGTGAGAAGGCAACTGAGGTGACCCAATTGGTGTGCCCCTCCAGTGCCTCCTTGAGTGCAGCTCCAGTCTCTGCATCCCAAATGCGCACAGTGTTGTCCCAGGAGCCAGACACAATTCTCTTGCCATTGGGTGAGAAGGCAACTGAGGTGACCCAATTGGTGTGCCCCTCCAGTGGCTCCCTGAGTGCAGCTCCAGTCTCTGCATCCCAAATACGCACAGTTTTGTCATCGGAGCGAGACACAATTCTCTTGCCATTGGGTGAGAAGGCAACTGAGGTGACTGGATCGGTGTGCCCCTCCAGTGGCTCCCTGAGTGCAGCTCCAGTCTCTGCATCCCAAATGCGCACAGTTTTGTCCATGGAGCTAGACACAATTCTGCCATTGGGTGAGAAGGCAACTGAGTAGACCAGATCAGTGTGCCCCTCCAGTGGCTCCCTGAGTGCAGCTCCAGTCTCTGCATCCCAAATGCGCACAGTTTTGTCTAAGGAGCCAGACACAATTTTCTTGCCATCAGGTGAGAAGGCAACTGAGGTGACCCAATTGGTGTGCCCCGCCAGTGGCTCCCTGAGTGCAGCTCCAGTCTCTGCATCCCAAATGCGCACAGTTTTGTCATCAGAGCCAGACACAATTCTCTTGCCATCAGATGAGAAGGCAACTGAGGTGACCCAATCGGTGTGCCCCTCCAGTGGCTCCCTGAGTGCAGCTCCAGTCTCTGCATCCCAAATGCGCACAGTGTCGTCATCGGAGCCAGACACAATTCTCTTGCCATCAGGTGAGAAGGCAACTGACCTGACCCGATTGGTGTGCCCCTCCAGTGGCTCCCTGAGTGCAGCTCCAGTCTCTGCATCCCAAATGCGCACAGTTTTGTCATGGGAGCCAGATACAATTCTCTTGCCATCAGGAGAGAAGGCAACTGAGGTGACCCAATCGGCGTGCCCCTCCAGTGACTCCCAGAGTGCAGCTCCAGTCTCTGCATCCCAAATGCGCACAGTTTTGTCATTGGAGCCAGACACAATTCTCTTGCCATCAGGTGAGAAGGTGACTGAGTTGACTGAATCGGTGTGCCCCTCCAGTGGCTCCCCAAGTGCAGCTCCAGTCTCTGCATCCCAAATGCACACAGTGTTGTCATCAGAGCCAGACACAATTCTCTTGCCATTGGGTGAGAAGGCGACTGAGTTGATCTCATTGGTATGCCCCTCCAGCACAGCAATTGTATCTGGCCACTGTTTCATCCTCCCTCTTGTAATTGTTACTAGCTGCGGGAATTTGTGTGAAAATCTTTCGGTGATTTTGGACTCCTCTGGTGCCAACGCCAGTGCTGATAGATAAATGTGGGGAGCACTTTGACCAATTGCTTCCCCAAAGAAGGAAATAAATCTTTTGGCATCAGTCATAAATTGGATGAGGGATGTGCTCTAATGATCTTCAGTTCTCATAACATCTCATATGATCATTCCTAGACATACCTCATTTGCCCAAAAGATCAATTTAGACAGAGCCTGCTGTCCATAGCCCACAATCCCAAGTAAACTCAACAGCTCCAGCCAAAACAGGAACTTTTTGAACAGCAAGTCCTGCACTCCCTGGCCACTGCATGAATCATAGGCTGTCTCCACTAGATGATCCACCCAAAATTTAGCAGCATATCGGAGATGCAATGGGATATAGTTGTCAAGTCGCCACTGGAGATCTGGCATGTCAATGTTTCGCAGGTATGAGGTTGGTAGATCACAGATATTGAATTTCAGTTGCCTGTTCAACACTTTTAGAAGAGCAGACACCAGGGCTCGCTGCTGAGTGTCTGTCCCACAGAGGATTTGTGGTCGAGTCTTTTGAACATAAGATGTCATAAACTCTCTGAATGAGATATGTATTATTTTAATTGCTGCCCTTGGAGCATCGGAAACATGGATTACAGCACTCAGAGGGAGCAGTGTCTCCAGAACAACTGTTTTATCCAGTTCCAGCAAGTCTGCCAGACTCTGGGAATCCAAAGGTTCCAGGAGGTGCAAAATTGTACTCAGAATTTTCATGGCTAGATTGTGATAATCTTGAGCACGCCGGTCTCCTGGCACAGGGATGGCATAATTCATGATCCGGAGGTATAGATCATACAAATCAACAAGAGCTTCACCATCCATAAGGTAATCAACAGATCTTTGAGGGGGTACATGTGGCAGTCCTGCAAGAACATAACGAACAGCTGTAGCTGCAAAAACAAAGAGTCCATTTGCACGGGTTGTTATTGCTTTTGCCTGCTGACTCTGAATTTTCCAGGGATGACGTGTGATCCAGTTGGCCCCATCAAGTGATTGCTCAACATAGAGGTGGATGTCACGTTGAACCATAATGGGTTCAATTTCATCAAGGACAACCCAATGCATCAAAGAAAGAAGTTTATCAAATTTCAGATAAGAAGGAACATCAGGGCGTCCAGTCAGAAAGAATCGGATATGGGTTGGGATCTGAGCCATGCTATCTGATAGCCACCGCAAGAAAATCTGGCCACGGTCTGTTCCACATTCATCCAGAGCATCAAGACAGATCACCCATGGTACTGAACAGGGAGGTAGCTTGCCAAGGATTTCTACAACCAGCTT